>JAHZMT010001336.1:0-12909 GCA_027743785.1 Sinhomidia bicolor
ATTCTCTGAATACGAGTGTGTTGATACGCAAAAAAAGTTGACGGATTGAGCCATTCAAGTGCAACTTTAAAAAAGTTGAAGTAAAAAGAAAATGTATGTATGTAACATGTAGTTAGTTACATCCTTAACTTCTGGTTTTGTACTTGATCGTCATTATACGACACATTGGCATTTGTACTTGTCCAGCAGCAGCAGATGTGAGAGAGCCGTTCTACAACAAAGTTGATGAACACGGGGAAGGAAACGAGAAATTTTGTAGAAACAGACGAGAGAGAGAGAAAAAGTTGCGAAAGTTGTTTTCTGTGTTGAAAAAAAGTTGGTAGACAGGAACACGTGTGGGTTATGGATATGTTATGTGTATAATAATAATAATAATTATGTACACAAGTTTTCTGGTGAAAAGTAACTCATACTTGTAGCATTGGTACACTCAAGAAAGCATGAAAATTAAGATGTTATTATGCAAACCGCAATTTTTGTCCTGTGTGGAACAACTTGACTGATTGGTTTCTGACACGACGATTTATTTCAACCATAAAAATATTGTACAACCGTTTTTCTCTTCTTTTTTAAAAAAATGGTTTCTCCCTTAAAACATTCCCACCGGTTTTCACTGGTCAACACTGTTACCGTCACAATGTGGGATGCAACAAAGTTTATATATAGTTATCCTTCAAAAAACCAGAGTATTTGATAATGACTTTTTTGGCTTTTGTGTTTCGGTTCATTCTGATTGGATAACGTTGTTAATTTAGTTGGGACGGTGGTGTGGTGGTGGAAGATAGGCATTTATTATAACAGTATTCCACCTTTTTACCGAAAAAAAACATTGTGTAAATGAAAGAGTGAGGAGAGAGGGGAGTTTTTCGCGTCAACACAGCACGCCTAGGACGTGTGCATTGTATCTTGGCTCGGATTAATAAATATGCCGGAAAACCCTATGACTACTACAGGTAGCAGTGGTGGGGCCGGTCTACCTCCCGGGATCGGCTTTCCGCCGTTTTCACCATTCGGGGGCTTACCACCAATGGATCCTCAGAGATCACAGCTTTGGGAACCACATACGGCTGCAGCCGCAGCAGCTGCTGCTAGAATTCATGCGATTCATCACGGGTAAGTATACATAGTTTTTTGGTTAATAAAATTATCTGTAATTCTTTTTCGCGCACCCTCTTCATACTACAAGCTTATTTATTATTACTGCAAGTATTATTATTTTGGAAGCATCATCGCACCAAACAAATAATTTTAACTCCATAAAATATTCATTAACAAAATGGAAGATTACACGAGGGAAATAACCGACCAGAATGGAGGTAGACTACTACTACTACTACTGTATAGGCGACCAGACAGACCTGTCTGACATTTATTTGCGCATGAAATAAAATTGTATCATCATCATCACAAAAGGTTTCTTCAAGCGGACCGCAACCGTCTGTACACCTAGTCATAATACAGTAGCAGTAGTGCTTAATTAAGGTGGTAAAACAACAAAAGTAATCTCGCAAGCAATCAAGCCTCATCATTCCATACTAAAAGGAGAGTATTAAGAGCAACATGTAATTATTTCCATCATAGCTATACACTTATTGCGTATAATAACTTAAAAAAGAAAAAAAGAGGATTGTGTCAAAAAAGCGCATCCTATCAACTTGTAAATAATAATATTATTATTTTGTATCTATCTTACCTATCTGTCTGTACTGCTACCCATGAATGTTATGTAAAATCGTTTCTGGATGACGGCTAACAGCTCACTTACATTATCAAAACAGCAGTATTCTGCGGCAGTTATCATAATAAAGTTAATAGAGCCACTACTATTACTACTACTACAACTACGACTACTGTAGCATCAAAAATAAATAAATATACATACAGCATATCTTCATAAAGAATCAGGTTTTCATACCTGCTTATTTAGTTCTTTTTCCTGACCAAAATGGAGCAGCGGGCTTATTAATGGATTGTTTAGTTGTAATTAGAAACGGCTGGCGATTCAAGAAAATTTACTCAATCAGCTTTATCCACTTGAAAGAAGAAAAGGAGAAAAAAAGAGTTGCTGTTGTATAATAATATTCTTTCTTTTTTTATCTACGCAAACGATTTTGTAGAAATTAGAATGTTTTTTACGCAAATAATAGGAAAGTGTTTCTCACACTCTCCCTGTAAATCATACACTTTTTTATTTGAAACAAATCCTAAAAATTCAACAAGATAAATAAAACATGTGCATTTTACACTACAACATTCCGGCAACTGTGTGCTTTAAATCTGAATTAATAGTGTTAAATTCTGGTTAATTGTCGGCATTCATAAAAATACTGTCTAAGAAGCAGGCGGGGTGCATATATATATTTTTTAAAAGTTGATGATGATGATGATGATAAAGATACGCGTTGATTTTCAAATACTTACACCTATTTCAATTTTTTACCCAACATTTTATTTAACATACTCTTCTGATTTGATGATGATTCCGTTACACCTCCGTACGCACACAATGTATTGGTACAAAAAATAAATTATATAATGAGAATTTACTGTGTAGTTGCATCGGTATATTTAAGATTTATCTCTAATTGAAACGATTTTATTGCTGATAATGAGATGACTTTAGTGAATACATAATATCTTGTCAAAATGAAAATGATATGGTTGTATTTTATCATAAATTGTAAGGATAGTAGTGTTATTATTCGTGCTAATGATTTTGTAAATTCATTTTCTTTCGGTTGAACTAGTCATTTGGACAGGAAGAGAGAAGAATATTCATTTGTTAGCTTACACTCGCTTGCTTTCTTCAAACATTAAATTATCATTAATATAAAATTGTACGTTTTGTATTGTGAGTATCATGTTATCATCATCATCATCGTTAGAGTCTGCGGAAAATATTTAGAATAATTGGTAGTTTTAACAAAGAAGAAAACCTGAGACATGCATAACACGTATCATTATTCCCTATAATTTTTCGTTTTGCAGACCAATAGAAAGGGTTTACTAACATGCCACAGTTCAAATTAATGAAGTGTACGGATATTATGTGCCGATGATGACGAAACAAAGCATAATACAGGTATTATTTCAAGTGATGATTGTTCTGATAATATGCATAGGTAGGTACGTACATGTAAATAAAAGTGAGTAGGTAGTGGTAGTGAAGAGTTTTGAAAGAAGTGTTATAATAACGACACCTTCACAAAAAGGGGAGCCAGTTTGCGGATGAGCTTTTCACGATATGTTTAGTCATTGTTAAGAGCTGGCTAAAGTGAGACTCATTTCCAAAAACCATGATGTAATGAGGTGAGCCAAACTAGAATCAGTAAATAATCATACGAATATGTAATAATAATTCTACACGTACAGTTAGTTGGCTTATGGTTGATTTTCGTTATAGGTGTGTATATATATATATTACCTATATTGATGTGTGGCAGGAAGGCAGGCAGGTATAACATGTCGTTTCGTATTATTATGAATTATTCACTGCCACAAAGATATAATATATGCAGTAATCCGCATTCACTATGTTCATGATGATGATGATGAGTTGTCGGTGTCCGGCTGACCATTGCATTATTACTGCTACTACATATCGGTTCAAGTTTTCAGAGTTTCTCTCTACATGCATATATAAGTAGCAATGCTTGTTTCTTCATCTGAGATAATGAAGAAGAGCAACAAAAGACAGCAACAGCAGAATAGTATAAAAGTATTAAAAGGAAAAAGGGGTCGGGACGGGAAATACTTTGACGATAATAATAATTAGAGGTTATATGCATGGTTATAAGTACATTGTTAGAGATGGTTTAGACTTTTCTTATTTACTTTGGATTAAATGTAGTGGAAGGAAGGAGAAAAGAAAGTGACCAGTTTACCTGATCCTTTGCTACTGTGGCTAATATAGCCATTCAATGATGGTGTACCTACATAGTGTCGATGTGTGAATACCAACTTTTCGGCACGTTACCTGAATATCCCCCCTGGTCAGTCACCATCACCAGTTGTTGTAATGGAATTTAAGCGAGCGATCGCAGAGGAAGTAATATAACTACCAGCATGTAATCTTCTGTCCATCCATACACCTTTCATTGTTGATTTATTCTAATTCCTTGTATTTCATACAATTTAGAATTTGTAGTAGTTCTTTATACTGATACTGTACATGGATGAGGGCAGAAAAGACACTTTATGTAGGACATATTTGAATTGGTTCAACTGTTTATTTCTTCAAAGTAAGAAATGTTATAATTAATGAGCGATAAAACTAGTGGCTAAAGTGCATTTGTTTTAGGTTTTTGTTGGAAATTTGAATAATGTGTTGAACTAACCGGATGGCATTAAGAATGTCTCTAGAGTAAACTTATTTTTTCTTTGAAATTACTTAGTTGAATAATATATTGTTTATTTTAAAGTTTAAAAAAATCTGCTTTTAAAGGATTTCTGGAGAAAAAAATAATATATAAACAGCAGCTTAAATTTCTTGTGGGAACAACAGTTCAAATTGGGGAAACCGGGAGCAGTCAAAATATTATTTTTGACTTTGTAACCATTTCTTGCTCCGACCATGTAAATGTCTTGCTTACCGATGATCTGCTTTTTCTCTTTTACAACATGCTGTAAATTAATTTGAGTAAGAGTTTATAGTTTTTATGAGGGTTAAGCAGGCATAAAATTGAACCAGAAATGGGAAAACCTTGGAGTGCTTCGTGTAACAAATATTCCCCAAGCTCAAGTTTTATGACTGTCATCATCAGAACTCACGAAGAACAACAAGTAGCACTTCTCATCGTCCCTATAATAATAATAATTAGTATCCTCACGGCTTTATATAATAAAGATGCGTAGAATTTGATACGTTTTAAACAAGAATTACGCCCGTTTAGCCTCAGAAATCTTTGACATTGTTGACAAATATATTGATTTCGTGTATAGTAGCTTTGTATATTTATTACGGAAAATTAAAGGAAAATCATCATATCAATATTCACTTGAACAAAACTACTTAGCCATGAGTTTTTGTTTTCAAATAAAGAAGCTCTTTCTCCAAAGACAATGACGATGAGCAATATAACGCGCTTTTATAAATACAACCTACACTCTTCACATGAGCTGATGAATGAATCGAAGCACAGTTCTTAGGAACCGTGATCTATTCTGAATGTGAGTCAAAAACAGTGCAGGAAAAAGTGTCTCGGGTTACTTTCATCATGTGTAGTAATAAGTTTCTTACATTCATAGTGTAAGTACAGTGCTTGATACATGCAATATTAACATTTTCGTAAACATCCACGCATAACTTTTAGCAGCTCTCTTTATATATTTTTTCTCCAATGGGTAACATATGTCCATCATCATCATCATTTTTAGTTCCGTTGTTGTGAGCATTGACTTGTTTTAATAGGGAAGATTTTTAAAAAAAACAGCCTACTATTTACATAATATATTTGTGTACGTATACAAAGTAAAAAAGTAGGTAGGTACTTTAAAAAGACGAGAAAAAATATTTTAGCTACTTTATGTTTTATTTTCTATTTATGAGTAAAAGAATAAAGAGATACTTTGAAAGCTCTTTGTCTGTTACACACTCAAGTTTCCTATTTCATATGGCTGTTGATTGGAAAATGAGCAAAAGTAGCACTTTAGCACAATTTTCATTTTTCTGAAAGAATCCCTGTTGCTGCTCATTTTGTACAAACATTGAAAAAATATGACTTTATGATGGTTTTATTAGAAACAAACTGTTTTCCTCGTCCAGCTCATTAAAAGAAAATAGGATTAAAAGAATCCACATGCCCGATTACACATACCGTACCGTAAGTTCACTAATCGTAAGCAAAGAAAATCCCAAATTGTTCCTGAAGGTGAATGAATACACAGTTATTGAAATCATATTTATGGACACTTTATAAGGAAATGTCTTTCTCGCCTACTAACCTGTCACTGCGACCGTTTCCCTTCACGAATCACACAAGTGACAAACAGTTTAGTTGAATCAGTGACAGAAATCATATTTATTGACACTTTATAAGGAAATGTCTTTCTCGCCTACTAACCTGTCACTGCGACCGTTTCCCTTCACGAATCACACAAGTGACAAACAGTTTAGTTGAATCAGTGACAAGTTTTCGAGTATTCCGACTTTTTATAAACGTTGGTTGAGGCAAATACATGTGCTAGTCAAGCTACACATGTAAAAGATTATGGTTTAAAGTTGGGATGATGTTGAGTCTTTTTGACAATGCTCTTCAACACAGCAACTTGCTCGCATTGTTCATTTGTATAAACCAACAATAACTAATATATTAACTTAGTTTGACGTGAACAGAATGATGTTTATGAAGAACCCTTGACTTGGTCTGCTGTTCTCCTAACTAGTCTTGATTCTTAAAAATGCATGACGCATATTTCTCTTATAAACAGTTTACATACAGACAGTTACCTACCTACAATATACCCCACATAATATTCAATTTGTAAACTTGTAATAGGTTATTGTACCTTATTCCTTTCTGCTGAAAAGGATTTATCAGGTCAAGTGCCTTTTGTAAATCCAGCCGAGGAGGAGACTACCAAAAACTTATACACAAAGCTTGTACTTATTAAACTCGCTTATGGATGGCTCAAGTTCATATCCACTTGAATTGTCTTTTTATCTGTTAACCCTTGTTTCCTATTGTTGGATCAGTCGATCATATATATCAAGTTCATTCGTGCATGTTTGTAAACTGTAATGCAAGAAGTGAACAAGATGGGAAAAACGACAGAGAGTGAGAGGGTAAAAAAAGTATCTTATTTAAAACTTTTGATGAAACAAGTGAACAGTTCTTTTTTCGCTTCACTTGTTTCAGTCAAGAGGTATCTAAAGATAAAGTACTTGTATGGGTTTAAAAGAGGGAAGGCTTCATAAATTAGTGGCAATTTTTCACTTGGGCACATTTTTTCTCGCCCCGTAGAGATAGAAGAGGCACGTCTACTGTTATGTTCAAATATTCTATATTTTTCCGTATGTCGTTGTCTTATCAGATTAAAGACGTTTACTGTTCAGTCTCTCGTAGACTTTAGATGGTGAATGAACAAGTGGACTTTTGTAGTAAAATCAGAAGCTAAAAAGATGAGTGTCTTGTACGAGCAAGTGGAACCGACTTAAGTGGGTATGGTTTAGTGGTGGTAGCTAGAGAAGGAGCATGGTACTTGAAACTAAGGGATAAGAAGAAGAAGTAGTAGTAGTAACGGTGTTGATGATGAAGATGACTAGAAGTGTTTAAAAATTGAAAGTTTTTAGAGAAGAGCTAAACAACCAGGTAAATTACATGGCACTACAAGTAGTAAAATTTAAAAAAAAGAGAGAGAGAGAAAATTTTTATGTTTCATTTTTATTTTCGTGCTGCTGCTACTACTACACCGATACCAATATACTGGCAGAGTGCAGACGGAACGTAAAAGCAACAGGTATACCACACTACGACGGCACGACTGGAAAAGTGCTTGTTAAAAGAATTTTTTAGTGTTTCTTGTAAAACTATATAACTACTCCTCAATTTCCCTCCTACAAAACAAGCTATAAGTATATTTTTTTTCCTTACGGGTTGAAAAAAAACATAAAAAAGAAATAGACTTTTTTGACTGTGTTATGTTAATAGCTGCCGTTGTTGTTATTGTTGCCTGTTGTTGTGAAATAAGACGAATGTATCATTCAAGACGTAATCTACAAAAAAATAGTGTGTGACTGCATGACAGTCATGATGATTATAATGACAATATTATAATTGACGCGCATCTTAAAATTTTTAAACTGTTTCGACTCCCCATCGCATGCACGCACAACGACAACAAGACTCACTCACTCACTTTTGCCTTAAACTTGCTTATCATCATCATCCTTTTGAGTAGCAGGTTGTACAATAAATGAAAAGCTATAGAGCTGCTTATATATTGCTACGTGCACTTGGACAAGTGTATATGCTTCAGAAAATGAAAAAGGATTTTGTTGAGCAAGTGCTGATGGTGGTGATGGAACAAAAGAAAGATTTTCTATTGTTGGATTAGTACAAGCTGAGAAAAGAATCAAAATGTCTATTAAGCACTGTAAGAAAATGCAAGGATATATTGTAAATTGTAAATCTGTAGTGAAATGTGCATATGAAAGGATAAGTGTATGTACACATTGTAATAAAAGAAACGACAGATTATATGCAGCTTAAATTAGTAGAACTGATTATGAAGATGACAGGGATGGTATGTGTGTAGCTTCGTCTACACATCTATTCTTTGAACTGTGAAATTTTATTATCATGTTTATAATGCACGCAGGTAGCCTGTGTAATCAGTATGGATCGGTGACGATATACACAGAAAACAATTTGGCAGGGTTTTCTAAAATCGAAAAACAAACTATTATTAAGTATTCGTTCCAGATTGGCTCCATGCAAAATTCCTAAACTGAAATTTGTATTGGCAACTTGTAAAAGAAATTTTAAAAAAGTTAGCAGTACAAACAAGACGCAGCTCTAACTATTGCATTTAAAAAACTACTACCATGTTTACTCAAAATTCTAATCTAGGTAACTACCTATTTTCTATAGAGTATAGGTAGAGTTGGTAGCTTTTGTAAGCTTTCCTTCGAGTGTGCGCCGTCATTGCCTATCTGCACTGTATGTCTAGAGTAATTTTTGCTGTAATGGCCACTTTGAAGGGAGGGCACGTTTTTATAGATAGGTTTTTGATGACTCGTTGATTGGAGGTCGGCCACTTTACCTTGAGCTAAGAAATGAGGGAGAGGAGAAAAGAGAGAATATTTTGAAATTGTTAAAACTTAATTTTCTCTTGTTTTTTTGTTTTCGTGAAGAAGATGTAAAAAGTAAGTCTGAGAGAGAGAAAGAGTTGTATGTATCTGTAAAAATAATAATAAATAAACAAGCGTGTAGTTGATGATGATAGCCACACTAATGCAGATGATGATCATCTCAGCGACAAGAATATACACGTACGTTCGTACCTCTCAATGGGATTGGATTACTCCATGATGATGACTAAGGGCAATAATACCTTTTCAGAATCAAGCGGTCATTTTCTTATTTACCACAACACATTTCAACTCTTAATTAACTTTTATAATTATGAAATCCCAGCTTATTAGTTTCGAATAACGGAGAGGAGAAAACCAAATGAATATTTTTTTTTTACATTTTTTACCGAAATATTCTCAGCCAGTGTTTACTACCAGCACTGCACTGAAGAAAAGAATATGATGATGATAATTGGTCTTGTATAAACAAAAACTGAAAACCAATTATCTCATTACTATGCATAATAATCAGTAAGGTAATATTAATATTATTGATTTTTTTTGTTGTTGTTCTGTTGAATCACGACGGAATAAATAAAATCAACACGATTTAAATGTTGATTTTTCTCCCAAATAGCGTATGTAAAGCTGGTATTACCTATTATTAGGATTATTACTTCATTTTAAGTTAACCTTTTATCATCATCGTTCTCCTCATCATCGCACCCTACGTATGTATATATTTCCCTTGAATAAACTCATCATAATCAACATCGCGTCGTCTTGGGTCATGAATATCGTAACGAAAAAGACACATTTTCCTAATCGCTCCAGGCTGTCATAAATTTTACAAGAAGTTTTTACTGTTTTTCAAGAAAATTTAATATATTTATGACTTGATTTGGTTGACTTACTTAACTTGAAAAGTGCTTTTTCTTCCTTTCAAGGTAAGGAGTGGTGATGATGATGGAAGTGTAGTAAACGAAATGCATTACGGATAAATACAGGGATGATGATGATGACGATGTTAGAGCAAGCTCTGGCATCAAAAGGAGAATAGAAAAAAATAAGATTTCATTCTTTTTCTTCATTCAGTCTGAAAAGAAAATGGAACGGTAGATTGGTTTTTAGAAGTTTTATTGCATTTTTATATTTTTGTTTGCAAGTCGATACGTACTCATAAAAGTTTGCTCTTTTGCTTTTGTACTTACTCTCTGTGTACATTTTATGTGTATCTTTTCTTCTCCCTTTATATTTCTTCTATGCGGCAATATTGTATCATGGTGCGGTGGTGGTGGTAGTAGTAGTGGTGATTGGTAGTAATAATGATATGATGATATGACCTCCGTTAAGTACGAGAGGCTCATGAATACAAATAAAGTATGTGTGTTCTTGTCGTGAACTCGAATAAACAGAAAACCGAATAAACAACACAACAACGAACGCTTTCACAAAAACAGAGACAAACAAATTCACTAAGAGGAAAATGCAACTTTGAGCATTCATTGAGAGGATGAAAATGTAAAATAAAGTGGTGCAAGTATCCACATAATATTATAGACATGTCTGTATATACATACGTCTTTGAAATTCATACGGAACATATATTTTTGGATGACGAATGCACGGACGAGAGACTTGCATGCATTGACTAGATTTTATTGAGCAGAACTTGTAAAATCGGAATTAACAACGTGGCACATGCACTGCTTGACTTTTGGTGATGGGGATACCAAAAACACAAGGGACTCGACTGTTTTGTTGCAACAAAAACGAAAAGTCAAAACAAAATGCGACCTGTTTCAAATTACTCGGGAGAGAAACTTGTGAGGAAAATTTTTGCTCCGATAAGGAAAATAAGAGTATTCACTTTTTGAAATGGTTGTTGTAATAGAGGGTAATAATTTGAAAAAAAGACCTTGGAAATTTAACTAGTTGTAAAAGACAAAAAAAACAGTTTGCGTGCTAAATAAAAAAAGGAAAATGGTACTCAGAATTATAAAAATTCCACTTGTATAAGAGGAAATAACCTGCAGTATAAATTAGCTTGTATAAAGTTAAAATTGCTTTTATATTATTTTATACAACTGCAATAGGAAAAACCTGCAAAGTTTTACAAACACATGAAATTCCTTTTTTTTCTAACTAATTGAGCAATTAACACGTAATCATCAAGACATGGCAGGTGAGATCTCATGGATTTTTTGGTGCGGTAACAATTAGTACACGCTCTGGTGTTTTCCACAATGTGTGACAGCATGCCTGAGAAAACTGAAAAAATGCAATATAAATGAACCAAAGATAGATAAGGTGCTCAAGGGCTTGTTCATCATCGTCTACCGTGAATGCCCTTTCTTTTATATAAATAGATATGAACGATGAGCACGTAAATTCCAGAAAGGATTTATTTTCCAGAATAAAAAAATTATCAGCATCGTTCACGCTTGTTGTATCTTTTGGTATGTTCAAAAATGCACACCTAGTATCTACCTGCACACCTTTGTACTACGTACATGCTCACAACTATGTAACATTACGTGTTCATTTTTCAAACTTTGTTGCTCTGAGGGGCGGCCCATTCGCTTGATTAAGTCGCTACAGACAATCTATCTATCTATCCAGCAAGTGATCCAGCCGCAGGAGCTGAATTGAGTCAGTGACTGTGAGTGAGTAGTTTTGAAGTAAATACATACACAGCTACGTTGCGTTTGCTTGACTACACACACGTTCATTTACTATGTAACACACCAGTTTCCCCTGTAGCGAAAAAATGCAGCAAACCTAACCAAGATTTGGTCATCATACTCATCATCGTTTTTTTCTTCTTTCTTTCTTTTAAGAAATCATGTCATGATGATACTTGTTGAACCTTTACCAGCTCTATAAAGAGTAAACTTTTTTCCAGAGTGCAACACAACGCTACGCTAATAGTAAGAGCAAGCTGAGAGCTCTCTCTCTCTCTCTGGCATGTGTTACACGTTTACTAAACGATTATCAAAAGAATTGACTTTTTTGTGGTATAATATGTACATGTAAATATGCAGAGAAGAAAAAGGAGATGGACAGTAACACGAAGGTTCAGATTATCTGGATGGACAAAGTTTACAACAACTTGCATATAAATACAAAATAATAATAATAATATACATGTATGTATGTGTATATAGCCCAAGGGATTGTTGAAATCGGGCAAAGCCACGATGAGTTGTAAGTAGTATTAGCAGCAGCAGCAGTGAGACTTTTTTAAACGTAAGAAAATAAAAGCCACAGTATCATCATCGTCGTCAGTATTATCATATCATGATGATGATGATAATGATGAGCAGTGCCAAGTGCCGTGTCCGTGAACGTTTCTCTTCTTCTCTTTCTGGGATTAGAGAAGATAGAGAGATGGAAGGAGAAGTAGAGAAAAAGTGGAAACAGTGGAGAGGGCAAAAACTATTGGCATCTTTATTGACTCGTCGTGCGGGTTAATCAGGGGGAAACCTTGCTTTTCTTACTTTATTATGTTATGTCAGCCGAAGAAACAAAGGGTTTATAGTCTATATAAGCGTACATCATCATCATCATCATGTTTTTCACAAGAAAGTTCATCTTGCATTGTATTCTACATACATTACTCTGTATACATGTTAATTTTCTTCGTATATCAATATGGCATGGAATAATGTTTTTAAAGGTAAATAAAAACGTATATAGGTATAAAAAGTATAAAAAATGTTTGTGTTTGTTCTCCTTTTTTGTTACTCTTTTTTAAACCATTTATATATATACGCATTCAACTATCACTTTTCTCACACAGCAATTCACAGACAGCAGAGACCTAGCTCAGAGAGCAAAAAAAGTTTTTTTTATAACTCGTGTTTAAACTTTAAAAATATCTTGAAGCTTTTTTCTTTTCTCTCTCTTGTAGTGAGGTTTATGGTTGGCATATTTGTTCAATTATTATATTGACTTTGCTATAAAAATGTTAACTAGTCGTGCCAGGAGCATTGTCGGTCATTGTGAAAGATTCAAGTGAAATAAATAAATAAATAATAATAATAAAGAAATATTTTTGTTTACTTTTGACATGATTAGTACTTATACGGCTTGCAGCGCTGAATGGCCT
The DNA here is from genome assembly GCA_027743785.1 of Sinhomidia bicolor. Lineage (NCBI taxonomy): Eukaryota > Metazoa > Arthropoda > Collembola > Entomobryomorpha > Entomobryidae > Sinhomidia > Sinhomidia bicolor. Next base: position 12,906 of record JAHZMT010001336.1, read on the forward strand.
TTTT
>JAHZMT010001337.1:0-14610 GCA_027743785.1 Sinhomidia bicolor
TTACTTTTTTATTATTATATCGTTGATTCGTTAAACTGATCAAATCGGATGGATGAGTTGATGGATACCATATAGAGCGCAATCATTTTAATGGAATTACTGTGTATAGGTATACCTATTATTGTATTGTATTTGTGTGCTCATTTCAATAAAAGGTTAGAGTTTTGCGTGTGTTTGTTCACCTATACAAATAGGCTTGTAGTATACATTCACATTTATATGGTGATGATGATGATGAGTTTTTTTAGAAATCCTTTACTCTCATTCAGTCACTGTCAGTTTGACTTTGCAAAGCGTAGTGTTTGCTGCAGTAGGCCTGCAACTAACTCGCGTAGTTTCATGGAACAAAATAAAAATCGCAGCGAATATTTAATAATCTGCGTTTTTTGCCATCATCATCTCACCTGAATTTTCGCGAAGGTTGGAAAAAGCTCTGTAAAAAAACCTTGTGCTGCTCATCAGATCAGAAGAGTATTGGCATTGTCCATGAATGATGATTGTGGAAATGACAGTCGGAGTCGGATTGCGATTGATGTACTAAAACAAGAACAAAGTTCGCGTACATTCTATTATACATACGTGTCGCTGCTACATGTGTCGCAAATGTGACATTTGGATAATATTTCGCTGTGATTCAATGTTTAAATTCTGATAATTATTATTTCTCTGGTGGTGGGCAAAAAAAATGTTTACTTTGTGCCATTTCGATAACCTCATTGATGTTTGGATATCCTCATTTGATATTTGATCTTTTGAAAGAGCTAGTTTGCACTGTCAAGTTGTGCATTTTTGCTAACAGGTACATATACATACTGTAGTATAATATAAATGTAATCTGCTGCAGTTTGCCAAATTCATTAAATTCTAGAATTTATGGTCATTGGATAGTAATTGTCGATTGGGATTGGCAGTCAATAGAAATAAAAAAAAGTGTCGAGTTTTTCCTGTTTTTGCATACCACACGTTTGTTTAAGGCGTGGGAGACGGTTTAGAAATCTTTTTATCCCTTTCAAACAAACGGAATATTTTTTTTTACTTTTGAGTGTGACTTTGAGTGAACAACAGCAGACAAATTGTGTAAATTGGGTGCATTTTCAATTGGAGCAAAAAAAGTGTTTACATTTTTTTTTTAGATTTACTCAAACGCATTCTTGCATCATTGCTTATCAATAGTCTAGAAGATAAGTCATTATTGTTGAGTATGTACATAAAAAAAATATAGGATCGGTTCCACGGTTATCAAAAGAATTTTGTTTATTTTTGCACCGAGCGTGTCAAACACTGAAATACTTTTTAGTTGTCGGTACCTATTTTTAAAAAAGATTCCGTGCTTACGCATTATTTATTTTCTGTTTCATTTAGGTCAAAGCTGTACGCGTAGAATGACGAGAAGGAGGCTTCTTCATTGAAACGTTTGGCAAGCTTGTTGGGATCATCCTGAAGCGGACGTGCGCTGCTTTAAAAGTATATTTCAAATGTGGAACCAAAGCAAAATCAAGCAGCTATTTCCAATTATTGATCCGATCAAAAAATATTTGGCTTCAAAACGTCAAGTTCTACTTCCTCGACGATAATAAATTACGGATTGACGGAGAGTAGTGGACGACGAGATAATTAGTAGTGACTAGTGCATGCGTTGTTGTTGCATTGCACCAGTCAAGAATGAAACCCAATTACTGTTCTGCAGGGACCATAATCACCGGTCGTTTCCCCAATTTCGACAATACCAGTAGTAGGAAAAATAGCAACGAAGAAAATAGCAGCGGAGTGGACAACAATAATTATGCACAATGTAGAGGTGGGACGCGACGCCAACAACAACAAAGTAGTAATAATAAACTTGGTGCTGCTGGTGAGAGCTCCTGTTATTCAACGACCACGAGGCCATCGTCACCTTTTATTGTCTATCGAAGTGCAAAGTACGTTACACCGCACGCCAGAATTTTGAAGACAGTTCGTGGATATGCCAAATATTATGTTGTGAAGCCTGCAAAGCAGCTTGCCAACAGCTGCAAACATGTATTTTATCAGCTATGTGGACTTTTGCTACTAATTGTGGTTTCCCCCTTGTGGATTTTGCTTCTTTTGGGTATGAGTACAAAGGAATTTTTTTTAGAAAATGCAGGAAGTAAAGAGATTTCATTATGATTATTATTAATGTTCGCAGGGTTGTTTGCCGTGAGAAGATTGAGACTGCTTTTAATACAAAGACTTTATCCTGGTCTACACCCTGTAGATGTTTACAGTAATAGGTATGATTATAAAGTTTATAATATTAATTATTTGTTTGGTATAAAGTTGTGCAAATTATTTTTTAAAAATATTTTATGTTGTTCATTTCTACAGCTATAGATCTAGTGAAACGACCGAGTCATTAGGAGTAGATATAGTCAATTCTTTGGTGTGGACCAGGGGAAAGCTTGATGTGGACACTGTTCGGAAAAGATTCAAACTTTTGTTTGCAGAAAATAAGCAACTCCATCATCTTCTCCGATTAAAACTGACTTCCAAGTTTGGCGTTACTCTGTGGGAAGTAAACGACAACTTCATTTTAGAAGATCACATTGTGGAGTCCCCAAAAAAGTTTTTCAGTTGTCCCATAGTGGACGAGCCGCTGAAAGAGCTCTACCGCACAGGCTCAAATAAGTCTATTCTCCAAAAATATATTTCCTACTGCGTGTCCCTTCCTTTGGACCGTGCAGTTCCGCCATGGAAAATTCACGTGGTGTCATACATTTCCCGGGAAGACGGCATCAAGGAGAAAACATGTCTAGTCATACGAATGCACGTTGCGCTTTTGAAGAATCGGAAAGTTCGGGAGGCACTTCGAGAACTGTTTGTGAACCCTGTGTGTACCTCCAAAGATTCGCTTGTTTCAAAGTCTGACAAATCTACCATTTTGTCTGGGATTTCCCCTCTGTCAGGAGGCATTACGTTTGGTGATCAGCGAACAAGTGATGAGTTGTCGGTGAACAATGCAAAAAAGCCACTGTGGAATCTGGGAAAACTGAGACAGATATGCATTGGAGATAAAATCAAAGAGGTGAGCCAAGTTTTTTTTACTCAATTTATTTGAATTATTAATTAGGTAATTAATTATTCGCATTATTATTGAGATTGTTGTAAATTTTAATTTATAGATCTCGTTTACCCATCAAAATAACTTTGGAGTATGGATAAATCTGCGACTGAAGCAGTTGGAGTTTCATTCAAAGACTTCTGTCCTGCAAATCATTCTGGTTGATATTAAAGACGCAATCAAGCGTTGCGTTGCACATATGGAAGTGGTTGTGAATGAGTTTTGGGTGAGCGTCGTTTGCTGCGTCAAATATGCGATGGAGATTTTGCAAGCATTAGCTGCAATTCCAATGATAATCCTGGGCAGTTTGATGAGGAGAGCACAGTACAATAAGTTGGGACTGCAGAGGAATATCAACGCTTCAAAAAGACTGATATCTTGGTCAGATTTACTTCACGGTGATTTAATAGAAGAGATCTGTAAAAAGACTGGAACGACATCCTCCGGAAATGTGATTTTAATGGCTTGTTCCTACGCAATGAGGGATTATTACCAGCAGGTGCTTGACAGTTTACCATTTCATTGTACAAAATGCACATTATGTAAATGTTTTACTAATTTGTACGAACATTTGTTTCCAGAATAACATTCCAGATCCAGAAAAGGTTGGATTTACTTTTGGGAATGCAATGGACTTTACCTCTTCAATGTCCCTGAAAGGAGTTCGGGTGCCTTGTAGTGTTAGAAGATACCCTTTTAACACTGTTGATGAGCTACAGGTAAATTTTCCATCTCAAGTTAATATTTTGTAATGGTGAATCAGTGAAACTCCGCCGTGTTAAAGAAATAATGAACTCTGTTTTTGTAGAGGATGGAGGATTCGCTGGAAAATTACCCAAGTTGGAAGATACTAGGTCTATGGTACACCATCAGATATTCCAGCTCCTTCATGCCTACCTGCTTGGCGCAAAAGGTTCAACGTCGTATCGTCTCGTGCTACCCATTTTCATTCTGTCATGTGAACATGAATTCGGTAGATTCATTTTTAAATTGCCATGAGCCGATTCATCAGATTTACGGCGAAATTGTGGAAGAATTTTCGTTTTGGCAGTTGCCCCCGTTGTCAGATTATGGTAAGCAAAAAAAGATGACACAAATCACGAGCTTTTAATATTCCGTAACATTTTTTCATAAACTAAAATTTTACTAAAATAAATTTTTACAGGTGTCTCGATTACTTTAGTCCAATATTCTGGGAGAACACGCCTTTTCGTCATGTCTCCTTTCCAGTCAATGGACACCGTACTGACGCAGCGTTGTAATCAATACCTCATTAAAATCGCTGAGGAGGTTGGCGTTGAAAGGAGTAAAATACCGTATTCGAGACGGTCATCCCCAACCTCTACATCGTGTTCCACCCCACAAAATCCACCATATATTTTTAATCATTCCGGAAAGTTCAACTATGAGTTTAAAGAGAAAATCTGATTTTTTTGGCTAGTAGATTTTGATACATGGAAAATCTCACGTTTATCTGTTTAGATCGTATACGTTTTACTACGCGCTACTACTTTATAGTTATATCGGAACTTTCGGATTAAATCGTAATATGAGAAAGGCTGTGATACTGTAGTAATTAAGTAACCCAAATTAAATGCAATATAACACAATGTTTAGTTCTGTCTGACTTGCGATCTTACCGTTGTCGTACTTTTGAAATGCAGTTAATTTTTCACACAACATTAATTTATTAAAATATACGTGCATTTATAATTAAAATTTCACAGCAAATAAAGTTAACAGTAATTATTTCGAATAATTATTATGTACTGCATAATTTAATTTTCGGGTTACATACCCAGTATATAATTTATTCATTCCAGTTTCCAGCTCTATATTATAATAACAAATGATTGAATTAATTGAGTTTATTCTTCCATTCATATAATTTATCTGTCTTGTACATATTAAATCCAAACACAGTAATAATTAGTTAAGAAAACAAATGCTGAATATCTTTCTTGTTCCGCATTCTTTATTTTAATGTTACGAAATTTTTTTTTGAATTCGCTAATAAATTATTTTACGATTACAAGCAGCAAGAAATAAAAATGAATACGTGAAGAAAACTAAACAAAATTTGTTAATACGTGTTAATTTTGACCTCATGAAAGTCATTACACTCGGTTAGCTCTAACCTCAATCAACCACAAAAGACCACCTCGTATCCTGAAACGGGATTTCCTCTGCAATTCCTATCACTGTCTTTGTAGTCATACGCCCATGTGTATGCGTCTGGACACTGGTTTTTAAAAATCTCGGAATACTCTGAAGGATGACAATCAGGTTCTGCTACCTGGTCTGCAGGACAACAGTATCTCGGATCGAGAGTGGCACTGCAGGCGCTTTTACAGGCAATCACTTGACCGTCTCTGTATTCTTTGAAATTTTCGGGACATACGCCAAAATCAAAATTGCAACCCTGATTGCGGCAGTTGGGCTCGTCAACTGTGCCAGTAGGTCTAATGGTTATAGGAATATTAAAACCGTCAACAACGCTAATGTCGTAGAAATCCATTCCCATCCACTTATCCAAGCCAAATTCCGCCAAGGTCACTGCTTGCAAGGTTGTTCGTCCACCCTCAGGAGCATTTCCTGTCACACAGTTTCTGCCGCTGTCATCACATCCCGTTTTGGCCCAAATCCTACCAGACGTCCATCCTTGAATGACATTGAAACTTCTTTGCTCGTTAGGGTTTAACCGAAAAGATCCTCCTTCCGGGATACCGTCGACCCCGTCCCCAAAAGTACCTGCCCATATAACTTCAGAGCAGCGATTTATAACGGTAAAAGGGTGGTCACAAAATACAAAATTTGAGGTCGACAGTACTAGTACTGCTACAACACTAAAGCTTTTTAATGTGGAAAACATGCTGTCTCTTTGATTAGCCCTAATTAAATTTTGTCAGGAAACTGGAATTTTTTAATTGTTCAAACAGACTAGACTGCGCAAGAGTAGAAATTAAACGGAAAATTCTCTGAGTTTTATAGTGTCTAGAAAGATGGCAAATAATTATAAAAACGACCTTTTTATTCAATGACACTGACTTGTTTATCAGTAGTATTTTTTTAACTTCAAATAAACATCCATTAATATTATGGCAAAAATATATTGTGCTGAATACGTAAGCTCTTTACATGAATATCAATTAATCATATCGACATGATTAGTTAAGCTCATTGGTTGTCAAATCATATAATCCTCATGCATGCATTTGAAGAGTAAGTGTATTTAGTTGATTTACCTTGAAAACTGACAAAATAAGCAGTACAAAGGTACAGCAGATTAAATAAAATATGCATACCTGCACATTTTCTCTAAACTATTTCACCACACAAACAAACAGTTTACGAATTTATGCGAATGCGAGTGCTGCAGTTGCAACCACAAACAACAATTATTGTAATAAAATATTGTGTTGTGCAGCTTATTCATATCTTTTATTAACATGTTTCATTTGAACTAATTTGAAGAGTAAGTGTATTTAGTTGATTTACCTTGAAAACTGACAAAATAAGCAGTACAAAGCTACAGCAGATTAAGTAAAATATGTATACCTGCACATTTTCTCTAAACTATTTCACCACACTAACAAACGGTTACTACGAATTTATGCGAATGCGAGTGTTGCAGTTGCAACCACAAACAACAATTATTGTAATAAAATATTGTGTTGTGCAGCTTATTCATATCTTTTATTAACATGTTTCTTTGAAACAGTCTTTTAAATAGCGATGGCGTAGAAAAGGGTTTTGCTGAAAATGATTCTTTGGAAATGAAATAAAGTAAACAACATATTTGGCTCATTTTGTTTATAAAATATTTTCATACTATAAATTACGCTAATAGTAATAATACATTTTGTCGTCAGCTTTTTGTACTTTCGGAGGAGGAGGAAGCTTTAAATTCAACAATGAATGTACCTTACGTCGGCATTAATTATCAGACTTTTTGAATAATATAAATTTGAAATGAGTACTATGAAAAAAATGGTTTATTTATTCTTAGATATTTTTAAGTTTATTTGTTTTTATAGGCATGTAAAGAAGTATAATAAATGAAAACTTCAGTTAACCACAGAAAACCACCTCGTATCCTGAAACGGGGTTTCCTTTACAATTCCTGTCGCTGTGTTTGTAGTCATACGCCCATGTGTATGCATCTGGACACTGTCTTTTAAAAATCTGGGAATATTTGGAAGGATGGCAATCACGTTCCGGGACGCCTGCGGGGCAACAGTACCTCTTTTCACGGGTGGCTGTGCAAGCGCTTTTGCACGCAATCACTCGACCATTTTTCCGTTCTTTGAAGTGCTCAGGACACGTGTTAAAGTTGAAATTGCAACCTTGGTTTCGACAGTTATGATTTCTAACTGTACCAAACGGCTTGATCGTTATAGGGACGTTGAAGCCGTCGACAACACTAATATCGTAGAAATCCATTCCCCTCCATTTGTCTAACCCAAATTCTGCCAGTGTCACGGCTTGCAAAGTTGTTCGTCCTCCATGAGGAGCTTCCCCGGTGGCACAGCGTCTGCCGTTGCCATCGCATCCCGTTTTAGCCCAAATCCTTCCAGACGTCCATCCTTTCCTCACCGAAAAACTTTTCATTTGACCAGGATTTAGTCGGAAGGATCCTCCAGCTGGAATTTGGTTGGCTCCAAATGTCCCTGCCCAAATTACTTGAGAACAGCGGTTTCTAACCTTAAAAGGATGGTAGCAAAATACCAAATTTGTAAGTGATAGCAATGCGATGAGAGCAATGGAGGATTTTGATATTGAATACATTTTTCAGGAGGGACGTGTAACGACAAGTTTAATTTAACAGAGTACATATGCGAATGTGATACCAACGACTGTTGACTTTTGAAGATATGAAAATATATAGTGGTCAACAGAGAAAGAAAATTATGATTAAAAAGCGGGCTTAATTATGAACCTCATTAAAATTTAATAATTTTTATGAGGTTATCAATCAAACTATTATTATTATCATTATTTCCATTACATTGCAGACTCCTGTTCCAAGCTTTTCGTAACAAATAATGTACATTGTACATACACATAAATGACACGACACGTCTGCTACCTACAGGTGCAACCGCAAAGCCAATCATTATATTATGCGATTATGCCATACGAATTAAGTGCACACTGTATACTGTTCCTGGAAATATTCGCACGCACAAAATTAATACTAATGAGATACTACATATATTATTTTGTAAAATTTTGCAATTTAACCCAACCCAAAAACTTTAATTATGAACTGATGATGTACTCATTTGTTAAAAAATTTCCACTGTAACCTCATGTATAAAAATGAAACAATAAAAAAATGTTGAGTAGAGGGAGGCAAACAGATCCATTTTTTGCTTTCTTCCGTGACAAACGACCATGACTTTCACAAGAATGTTGGCAAATGCATGAAATAAGCTAGTGTGGGTATGTATGTCTGTCCAGATAAGATTGACTTTCCATCGCGCATTTTATTTCTTCAAAGATTTATCTTATATGTATTTTATAAAACAGTAAAATCAGAATTGAGCAGCGATAATAATTTTGCGCCTTCATAAATAATTTCAAAATTTGAATCCCTCAACAATATACTCAAAAATGTTAGTTTTTTTAACATGAACGACTGAACAAATCTCTTTTAGAGATATTACAGTCTGTTACACACACTACATTTTTTACTACTTTTTTTCACACGTTACAACAAGTGTATAGTTTATTGGTACATCATCATAATAAATGTCGTCTTGTCGTCGTCACAAGGCATCTCATCAATACCTTCTTCAACCCTTTTCTATAGGCAATAATGCAGTGCAAAGTTTCTTATTTATTTCTTTGAAATCAGTTTATATAAATGCTTTTCAGTTATACACAATAGTAGTAGTTGAGAAGGCTTCATGACATGGCTGCTGCATGAATATTTTCGATACAAACTTTCATTTCCTTTTTGGAAACGTGCTTTATCTCTGTAACCCCAAATTTCTTTATTATACTGAGCTTTCCAAGTTTACTTTTATGTTTTTTAGTCTTTTATATGCTGAACGGTTCAAGTCTACATTCACAGTGCAAACATGTTTTAATTAATCTTCATTTGCGACGAATTAAATGCATGTACTTAGTTTATGATTAGTTTCATTTGATACGTTGTACGTTCAGTAACGATTGAACGCGAGCGTTCTCATGAATTAAAAAAAAGATGATCATCTTTCAACGGATACTGTCGCTAGGAGAACAGTGATCTAGAAATTAAATTTAAAAAAAAACAAATAATCATGAGTAATTGAGTCTCATCAAGTTTTGATTTACTTAAAACGCTTATATTATCTGAAGCACTTACATCATCAGGCTTTCCACCTAAAACAAACAAATAAACAAGATTGTTTGAGTACAATTAATCATAATTAAAATTAATATCAATATAAGGTTCTGATAATTAATATGATGGAATACAAAACAATTATATTTACCAATTGTGTGATATCCATAAAGCCTTGCGTTTCGGGCAAAAGGCGACATGTATTTAGAATCAAATGCAAGAGTCCTCGCCATCAGTGCAATAGCGTTTGCTGCACTCTGCAGCAAGAGAGGATCTTTCTGTCCTTGAATCTAAAAATGCATCACGAGTTACACATGTAAAAATTAAATACTCAAATACTGTTTATAGAGTGAGTCAAAATTAATTACGTAGTTTTTAATACACCATTATTCGACTTTATTTTTTATAATTTATTATGGGATTTTGCAAGCTATTTTGTACCTTTGACAGTTCGGAAACAATGAGATAGTCTGGTAGATTGTCAAAGACACCGTCGGTGGCTAGTAAAATCACATCTCCATCCTTAACTGGTATTTGACAAATGTCAGCAGACTCTGGACTGTTAATAAATGAGCATCAAAATGTTTCGATCAATTAATTATTTACTCCAACCGAATAACCGAAATCGACTTTCTATTCCATGACACTGTTGTTGTTTAAAGTTTAATTACCTGTCAGATAGACCCTGCTGACCAGGAGGCAGACACGAAAGTTGAAATGGAGTGTTGAAACAGTGGGTTTGTTCCTTTGATCGGTGAACGACGGCCCCATTCCTTACCACTACAAATCCAGAGTCCCCCAGATTGGCACTATATAGCATGGCATCTGATCGACTAAGGACTAGGACACAAGCTGTACTACTTCCTGCAGGTGAAACAAGGGAAATGCAATAAATTCTAAAACTTTAAATATTAAACTATTGTAGAGTTTACAGTTTCCATTTTCCGTACCTTGAACACGATTGGCTTCTCGAATTCTACTGAAACCAGAGGCAAGCAGTATTTCAGGCTTTGACGGGGAAAACAAGTCATTTTCAACTAATTTTTCACAGGCTCGCATTAGGGAAAACGAAAACTCTCCAGGATCTACTCCATGATTTCTCCAACCGCCAACACCATCAGCAACGCCTGATAGACGAAAAAGCAAATAGTCGTTGGTATTTTTCCGCCCAGTAGAAGCATTACAATTTTATTTCAAAATGTTCATACCAATAACATCTGCATTGACGTTCCTCGCAATAAACCACGCGTCATCTCCAAACTGACCCTTTCTAAAGTGGGAGGAAGCGAAATCTTTGGGAAGACCAGAAACAACTGACACAAAACCTGCTCCTAGGTGAAAGTCGTGCCACGTGCTATGCAAAGCTTTACACATTTGACTGGCCAGACTCATTCTCGCCACTTCCTTTTCCGTTGCTTTCTTCATTAGTTCACCTAGTTCTTCCTCATTGTTATTATTATTACTACTACTATTACTTTTACTCGCAGACGTTTCGTTATTCGAGGAAGTGGAAGAAAGATAACGATGACCTCGAGCCATTTCTGAGGCAAAAATTTGTTCTCCAATGTTGTTATGCAGCCCGGCGACAAATATTCGCGTAACAACGCGACCCAGCCAAGTTGCACAGCTCATCGCAAGTGTAGACATTTATTTGCAGTGAGTCAGTCACATTGAAACTACTACGGCGTCGACAAAATGTCCACAACAAGGTTGACCTTTTCACGGGCATGTGTTTACTTCAATGCAGAACTAGATTTAAATATCATTGACGCACTCTACTTTTTAGAGCACACTAGAGCACTAATAATTAAAGCTGGACAATTAAACACCACTTTCACTGATTCAAGCAAGGCCGTAACGTGAGTTACCAGGCAAAAGTAGATGAAAACACTTTTGTTTTTTGTTTTCGTACACTCTCTCGAACACACACAGTTTTAGCTTTGTCAAATATTTACTTTCACTTCACGTTCATGACCAGCATGCGTACGCAATTTAAAATTACTGCTTAAAGAAGTGAAAGCGCCGTTACACCGTTTCAATTGAAATTATAGTCGCATCGTCATAAAATGTGGTTTCGAGTTTCCTATAAATTTTAAGAAAATACAAAATATGTAAAAAATAAAGTTGTCATCGAAAGAATTCTACTTTCTCTTTGGTTTAACACTATTATTAAATACCTGTTTAAAAGTAGTGATAGTTTTGGACAGTACTTTACTAGATGACTGAAGTAAATCAAGTTGCGTTTATGTACCAAAGAACTTTTGACTTGGGCTGACTGTTGTGACTGTGAGACATCAGACTTTTTTGACTTGCCGTTACTATAACGTACACTATTTTGTAAACCAAATAATCTAACAATCTAACAATATTAAGCGTGGAAAAGGTAGACGGTAGGCTTTGCTGTTCAACTATGCCACGCACAGTCACAATAATCGCAATATTTAATTTGCAAAGTGTTATTTGTTGAACTCATAAAACAAGCAAATATATAATTTTATTTTATTTAAAGAAAATGGCTCTTTGTCAGCAGCACATACTTTGATTCAATGGAAGGACTTTTGCACTGCTGCTGCTGTTGGCTAAAAATATCGGAATAATAAATGTAATGAAAACACGAGTTCAAAACGAGATTGAGATTTGGCTTTGTTCCAAAATTTTAACTCCAAAACTCTTTCAAGGCATCAACAGGGAATGACTAACGATGTCCAACGTGTGTATATATTGACTATATAAGAAAACTTTCAAACAGATTTTTAAACTGTTTTTATGGCAAAGGTTCACTTTTCATTTCCACTGTAATGATGGAAGAATGAAATGAAGACAGAGCTGCAACACTTTTGCTCCTTGCAAGTGGTTTCTCCAAGATTATTTACGCTTTTTTGCTAATTGAGCATACTTGTTTGAAATATTGAGTGTTTATTAATTTACTGTAATAACGGTTTATTACTTTAATTCTCAACCGACAGTAGTATATGCAAACGTGCAAAAAGAAGTCACTGCTGAGCATGCATGCATTTCAAATTTTTTGAGTGGATTTCATTGAACATGCACATCTTGGACACAGTTAGCGCTGATTTTTTTTCGTGGGTGTGCAGTTTTTTTTTCTTGTACGGTATAGCAGCGTGGTCGGATCGACTATTAATTGATATTTATGGCAGTAGTATAGTATAGTCAGTTTATTTAAGCACTCTCTGGTCAGTCTCCTTTTTGCAGTACATCAACCAATTAAAGTCAGTTACTTGTAATTACTACATATATATTGTTGTACAACAACCGGCAGATCAAATTTGTTATTTCTTATTCTACACCACGATGGGAATTAAAATTAAATCTCTATACTATTTTAGCAGTCAAACTTTCCTTTGTTTTTTATTAAACCCGTTGAGAAGATAAGGATTATTATTATTTTACAATTTAAAGGTCGTCATGTAATGTACATCGTACTACTACTAGTCACTACAGTAGTAGTAGTAGCCGAGGACATGTATTTTATTTGCAAGCTGATTTCTGACCCATTTCACCAACATGCATGCTTTTCGCCTTGTGGAGTATTTTTTTATCATTATATTAATCTAAAGCGTATTGAATAATGCTGCATTGCATGTGTGTTATATGAGAAACAGAAAAATATTATTATATCTCGTTTCGTCTGTTACTTGGAATATTAATGCACGTTTTGTATATATATTTATGTATTTGTATACGTATATCCATCTGCTGCTGGTTTTACTTATAAGGCGCCTTTACGCTAAGTAATTTATACTCGTAAAAAAACAGAATCACCTTTAGCATTTTATTTATTTACGCTGCTGTGCAAAACTAAAAGTGGATCTCTTTCGGAATGAATTTTCCTAAATGTGCGCATACATGCTTCAACCACACGCAGACAGTGATGATCATTCTGTTAATATACTTATCCGTATATATTTCGTAGCAATATAACCATTTCTTTTGTTTTTTTATTTGCTCTCTACTCTACTATAAGGAGTAAAAGGATGGTTATGTTGTAGGATGATGGTTGCATACCAGTTATGTAAACCTTTTTTTCAGCATTACATACTTGTTACAAGTATTTTGCCTTTTTAAAGAAGAAAAGACGTGGTATGGTGTATGGGATACCAAGATATTATGCTCTTTTATCTTGTGTTTCGTTCAACTTTATTACCCATCCATGCCTTGTTCAGGTCAGCAGAATGCATGCATTTGTAAATGTGAAAGCATGGATATACCTAAAATTGAATGAAACTTTAACAAGACCAAAAACTGTTTACTAAATGCCGTCGTCGTGCCACTAAGCAAAGTAGACAAGTACCGCAGGTCAAAAAGTCACTTTTTGACTATGACGCAAAATACGTGAATCTCTGTTATTAATTTGTAATCATGCATTTTATAAAAAACAAGTAAATCTTCCATTAACACAATAGAATGCAAATGAAAAAAAAATACCGTCAAGCAATCCAAATTGGAGTCAAAAGTCATAAGAATATTAACCCTCAGAAACCATTCTCAAATGTGCACTTTTTGGTTTGGTAATTAAATTTTACACGGATGATAAGGTTTAACTTTCGCTATTCTGCAGTTTTGTTTTTGCACTTTGAGCAAGCGACCGTTGACAACCAGACGTTAACAAATACAAGCATAAAGTGATGAATGCATGCATCATACATATAACGTGTAACTCTCAAAACGTGTTTTAAGACGATTTTACCACAGAAGAAATAGCTGTGCAGTAGGCAAAATAACCATTATACTTATGTATTTACTTTGACAAATATTTACCTTACCAGTACATACTGGTTTTACAGCTTTTCTGCATGTGCTAATGCCTTGAGTGTCTATACATATACTTAAATATATTTGGGCACATTTCTCACCTAGACAGATCATTATCATAAACACAAACTGGCTTCCACAGAGACGCGTTCGTGCAAATAGCAAATTATTTGCAACGTTATGCCTAATACAATTATCATAAAGACGAAATGATAATAATATTCGCATTGTGATTTGCGAGTGTCTAGCTCATATACTGCCCTAGTAAGATTTCATGGAAAAAATCGTCTTCCACCCATTACCAAGGTTACAGTTACAGTTGAAAAAATATTAACATCAAACACATTCAACGTCTAGGTATAGCTGCGGTGCTGAATTCAGATTTACAAATATGGAAAGTTCTTTGTTTAAATGTATAATTAATGTC
>JAHZMT010001338.1:0-16800 GCA_027743785.1 Sinhomidia bicolor
ACAAGGCCATAAGGACATTGTGGAATTATATAGAACATAACAATGAAAGTGAGAACCAGAGATTCCCGGAAGAAAAATTGTCATTAAAGAATATTGATTTAATATTATAATAGGTAGACATTATTAGAAATATACTGTGATGCAATAACACAAGTTCTATGCAATCGCCTTCAATTTTCGGTCATAGAATGTCATCTATGTAATAATTGGAGAAAGTTATTACTTTTCTATAAAAAAAGTATAATTTATCGTATAGCATAATTTTACTTTGATTAAAAGCTACTCTGCTGCGCGCTCGTGCTTCAGCAGAAAGTGTCGACGATATATAATGATAATGATAGTTTTCCTGGAGTTTTCATCACGTTAAGTAAATATAGATCAGGCTTATAAGATTGTTTTGCTATATACACGATTGGAGAGTTGCTGCTACCATTATATATTAAAATCTAGCAAGCTTTCCTCATGTATGTTACCATTCTAAACATTTTGTTTTCAGAAAAGTTTGGCGGAATACAGGCTTGGTCGTAGAAAAACTTTTAATACCCGTAAGATAAAAAATAAATGGGAAGGATCAACATTAGGCAAAACTTCAAACTAGAAGAATTAATTTGCATGAAGATCGTCTTGGCGCGCGCACACATACGCTAAAAACAATGTCATTCTCATTCCATAAGAGTAGCAGAGTCTCTGTCGGAATTAGTAGGGCATGAATATTCGAGCAATATTGTTTTAGGAATCTTTTCTAATTTTTCATCAAGTACCTATTTATTGTTTCGGGAAAATGCGCAAAACTTGTAGGTGTTTTCAAATTCTTAATAAAAATTAGATTTTATAACATATAACAGAGATCTGAACGTACATTTTTATGTCAATCAAAAAATTGGAATTATTTTTTATATTAAAAGACGGGTTCCAGGTAGAAAATTCGATTTCATTACTGCAATGGTATTTGCACCAGGTTGTACTAAATGTCATTTAGGTTACACCTCCATATATTTTAAGTTGGTTTTATTGTAGTATTTATTCAGTTATATCAATACAATGCTAAAAATCGAACCAAAGAAGCTACCGACCTTACCTAAAAATGCATGGGATTTAGATTTTAGTAATTCCTCATTGCACATTAGTCAGTCAGCAAATTTTGTAATTTATATTTTTATTTATATATTGTGGACATAAATACAAAATTAGGTAAAGCTGGGGGTCATTGACAAACTCAAAAAAGGTAGTATAATGTTGAATATACAGTTGGAAGAATAAGCCAGATTCAGTTTTTTTTTAAAAGCAAGAACGAAATAGGAAAGCGAAGGATTACTGTCGAGCCATTAACGACAAGGAGCTGAAAAGCAGAAGGAGACTATTCATAAAGGTGGTAGTGCCGTATATCTATGTCATGCGTTTTGTTTGGTCTTTTTTAGTCTTTAGTTTCAGATTCAGTATTTTGAATATGTAAAAATGCATATATACAATTTTCTGCCAGCCTTCCCGAAAAAATGTGTTTCACCCAACGGTTGTTATAAAATAATGTATAACGTCAAGGCAAATAATATACCTGCGTTTTTGTCCGAAATCTGTTGTACCTTGTACTATATCTACTTTTGTTTTAACCATTCCATGAACTCTAAATATTGTAGTCCATATTAGTAACTGAACGGAAATGAACGAGCTTGTTTATTTTTTTATGAAAACTGCCGCAAAATATTTTTCACTCTTTTAGAACAATAGCAGAATCGGTAAATTAAAACTGGAAATAAATGTGACCTAATAAAAAACACGGAATACATAAAAAGTAACGACAACGATAGACTTTCCTTCTCCTATATCTACATAAAGTGTACATTACAGATATGGGTGACAAGTTACAACAAAAAGAAGACCTACATACAAAATTTGATAAGGTACTTGGTTTTTATGTACGTATACAATATTCATCATAACATGACAGTAAAGTTTAATTCGTGACATTCGTGTGTTGATGTCAGCATATCAGTTTAGTCAGTCAGTCAACAGTTCGCGTAAACGACACTCGGAAAAGTTTTTTTCGGCCTTTCAACTTCCGGTACCAATTTCTTTGATACCTTGCATCGAAGAAATCTGAAAGTTGGTACACAGGAAGAAAAGCGTTAAGTAAACGTTCTCCAATGATTTTTTACCAAATGTGTTGCTTCGTTAGAAAATTACGCGCACCCTAATTTGATTTTTATAGAAGGCCCAACCCTCTGTAAGCTCATGTTGTATGTTGCAAAATAACTGCAGCGTGATATTTCTATCTTCCACTAGTCATTATTTTTTGTTACTTCATGACTTGTTGGTTATTTTCCACACTTCTTTCAGATAAAAAAGGAGGAAAAAGTTCACTGAACGTACTTGCCAGCTTACTTACGTTAATGCCTTTTCCTGATTCCACCAGCAATCAGGTCAATATTATGCTATTATTGAGATAAATGTTATTATGGCAAGAGAAAAGGCGTGTGTGTAAGCCGAATGCGCAATATGAAAAAAAATACAATGAGATAACATAAGTTTTATCAATTACCGTGCACCTATACACAATAAGGTACACGTGCAAATGAGACTGTGTGTAATAATTTAGTGAGAGAAATAACAATATAAAGATTTACAAACCTGAGGGATGGCCAATGAGATAGAAATCACCCAGATGATAAGGATTTGCCGAACCACACGAGATAGTTTGTTCTGCCACTTTTGAAGATCGTACAATGACAATACAAGTTACTACATTTCCCAGCAGTCCGATTAGCAAAATAATTATGTAGATCACTGTAATAGGGATAGTTATGTATAGCGGGTCTCGAACTGGCCACTCCATGTGCATGAGCATGGACGAGTTTGACGTGTCGTTCATTGTCAGCTCGCTAATCTGGTCATTGGCAACTCCAGTGGTGCTTACTATACTTGGGAAACTTCCAGCTGCGGCATCAGCTTCGTAATACTGCTGTGGGTAGGGGGAGGAGGAGACGGTCACACTATCTATTACACCTGCGGCCATCGAGGCAGCTGTATTAATGAGTCTTCTAGTAGCTTTCACCCCACCGCTAGAACCGAGAATAAAACTACTTTCACTGTCAAAGTGAAGGTGACGATGATGATGATGATGGTGGCGGTAGTGCCCTTCGCTACTGGATGTAGTGCTGGTGCTAAAAGCAAGTGCTGCTGCTGCTGCAGCGTCGGTGATAATGTCCTCTAGCACGGGTGGTGAAGGTGAAGAAGTAGGAGTTACTTCAAATCTCATCCTCACACCAGACGACCATAACTCTGTATCATTTTCTGCTCGCTCTCCCTAAAACAACGCTCTACCACCAAAATGATATTCACTTGACCCAGCCTCATTACCAGCATTGTGATCGTTAAACAAGTCCACGTAACTTTCTACTCCCTTGTTTCCGCTTCCCATTAAGTATCAACGTAATAAATCCAAATCAGTCAGTCTGATAGCCGTGTAATAAAGTTTTTCTATAACTATTTCTCCTTTTCACCACCACTTGCTCCTTTAGGCTGTTGTAATAGTTGGCGATTTTTTCTTCCTTGATGTTAATGTTCTTCTACTAACCTTTATGAGATGATAATGGGTTGGTTGAGATACGATACGAGCAACTCCTTCTTATCCCGTTTCTTCCCACAAAAAAGTAGATTTTCCTAAGAGGTAGGTGCTACACTTCTTTTCATGTCACTTTAAGATGAATAGTGAGCCACTTCTGGAGGACGAAGGCGAGAGCGAGAAAGAGAAAGAGAGAAAAAAAGAAAAGAAAAACAATGGTGTCTGTTAGTCAAGTTTTGCAATTTGTTCTCATATATACAACAACCAATACTGAAGATAATATATTACATAGACATACAATGTGTGCGCTATTTTTTATTCTCAACGTTCATCGAGATTCATATCACTTTTTTATTTAACAGCTAATTTTTCAATTCTTTATATTTTTCTTCTCTTGCATTTGGCGAGATAATAAAATTATGTTTTTTTACTCCAACTAAGCAAAATTATGCTCATTCATGCAGAGGAAATGCTTAGATAATACCATTATTCCATGTTTCTTATATACAAACTCTTATAGTTCCAACTACCGTACGGGCGCCATACAGAAAAGACCTATGCATTTGTAGTAAAGTAGAAGCACATAATATATTATTTAAATGAAGTGTTATTTTACCGTAGTCTTTTCTTGCGAATATTTTGATTGGAGATTGAAACGCAAATATTTTCTTTCGTTTTAACATCTTTCTGTTCAACTCACACCGTCGACAAATGATATCATCTTGTAATATTTACAAGTATGTATGTATTTATTTTGAAAAGAAATAAAAGTGTCTGGCAATTGAAGCGTGTAATTCGACAGACAGGATAAAAAGAATTACATTGGATGAATGAAGAGTATGAGAATAAAATTGGTATGAAATGGAACATGTTGTAGGTAATAATATATCAAATACATGGCATACATTAGCATATTTGTATTTGCTTACATGTATAAAATAAAAGTTCAAACAGTTTTGGCAGTATCTACGAGTGGCCAATTGACTGCAAAGAAGAACGTCTAAATAAGAAACTAAAGGTGAAGTTTACAAGGAAATAATAAAACTTTTGCACCAGTCAATTGAAACAGTAGCTGACTGATGGACGTATGTACGCTATGTGGCTACGTTTGCATGAATTATCTTTTATTATTATTATTATTATTTTGTAACTTCCATTTAACCTCTGATCAACACTAAGTGGGTGGTTGTATTAACGGCAGGCATTCTAAAATATACACTTTTGATGTCGTATTTGATTTCACATTACCCCAATCAATTTTGTTTTCAATTCAAGCCAAGGGTTCTGTTGTACATTTCCAAAATTTAAAACACTGAAGATGAGATAAGAAATGAGGATAATAGTAGTATGCACTTAATTTTTAAAAACTCTACTATACACTAAACAGATTCTCTCCTGCTTGTTCTTATAAATGGTTCACTTTTGTTTTATAACACACTTTTCTGGGATAGGTATACATTATATAGTTTTATCGGTAGAGCACTCTTTTTATTCCAACCTAAAAATTCAAAGACACACGTTCGCAGTCACATATACACGTTTTATTGCACTCCAAGCAAACTTGAGTCTGCCGTTCAGTTTTAATTCATTTTAGTCTTGCGTGAAGAATAGCAAAGTGGGAAAATAAAACAGCATGCTGTATACTTCATAAACAGTTTCCTACTGTGTTCATGCTAGTGTAAATTCGTATGATTTTTCCAGATACAATTAAGATTGCCGTTGATGTTCTCATTAAAATGAAACGTTTTTCTAATGAAAACGAAAAATGCATGTATATCCGAAATATATATCTTTCTTGTAGACTGGTACATTTTTCAATTATGTTGTATTCATGCTTTCCTGTGTTTCAAAAGAAACGTCTAATTCAACCTAATTTAGACGTTCGTTCTATTCAATGAAAAGAAAGTTTTCACAGAACACTCAAGATTTCCTTCAAACTTGTTTCTCAATAATTCACAATCAAGAGCTGTAATAATTTGTATTTGTGCTTCTCTGAGTAAAAACATATCAGGTTAAGTAATATGTTTCTTGAAGTATGTATTCGTCTCAGTATTTCCAATTTGCCAAGATATGCGGTTAATTAATAAATGTGTGAGCTTCGTTACGTCAAATGCACAAAAACACTTAACTTTTAACAAGAAATCATTTCAGCCAGATACAAGCACAAAATATTTTAAAAGTTTTTTAACGAGCAAATTACAATAGAATAGAAAAAGTGTGTTTATTTAAGCGTGTGTATACGTATTACGGAGTATTTGGCTATAAAATATTATCCAGTCAAGAAGACGCATGACGCATTTAACTTTTTGGTTTATGACATGAGGAATGTTGATACGGCTATTATTATGACCATTCACTTATTGTATTACTATCTATACTCTACAAACACTGAATTTCACTCGTGCTCAACAAATGAGCAATTAAATAAAGTAATTGAAATGTGGTATTTATGGAATTATCTAAGGATTGTGTCGTATAAACAGTTTTCATTAACAAATTAGACTGCTAAACTGTGTGGTCCAATATCATGGACGACAAAACCTACACGGCAGAGAGCATGGGTCAAAGATAAATGATAAACAGACAATAAAATTCCTTACTTCTATTTACATTTTTTCTTCTAGTACTCTTCTGCTCATCGTCTTTAACGTCGATATTAGCTGCTGCTACTGCTTAGGTTAAAAAGGGGTAGCATTCCTGTACGATCGTTCAGCATTTCATGCTGTCATTTGCTACTTGACTTTCATACAATACTTTTTTCTTCAACTTTATTTCATTTTTCTCCTCTATGCATATTTAATGGGCGAGTGTAGCCACAGACGTGAATGGATTATGATTAGTAATTTGATGTAAATATAAATGTGCATTGTACAAAGTGTTGATGATGATGATTACTTGCCACCACACAAAAATTCATGGGTACAACAAAATACTAAAAAGTGACAATCCCTGAACCTAATAACCAGTTCCACACCAGTACTCAAGTTAACACAACCAGAATAAGAATATCTCTGTTTAGCAAGCCAGTGTATATAAAAAATTAGTTTTAACATACACACGAAGCATGACTTACTGCTCCAGAAAAACAAGTTTATTTCGATGATTTTGTAAAAATAACGCATATTTTATTTATAATTTTTTTCAAAAATCTATATAATCCAGAGAAATCAAGTATTGCATTGTCGGACAAGTGGTTATACGTATAGCGCAAGCGTATTACCAATCCCATGTCGAATACTAATAATATTATGGCAATATAATATGTATGTTAAGTAAAAATTGTTTACTTTTTTGTACTTGGCATGCAATATTAATTTTTTACTGCTAACTTGACGATTCTTGTTAAATATCTTATGAGATGCAAGTAATAAAGTCAATGTAGCAATGAAGATGGTCCTCTACTTCCATTTATACTTGACCGAACGAACCCACGATGACCTTGCATGCCAAATTACCTTTTATTTCATGGTAGTACAGTACTGACCGTCATCAACCTTCAATGCTTTAACTGTATAAGAAAATGCTATTTCAAAAATGGAGTACAACGCAAGACAAAGCAAAGTAGCATCATCGGCAAGCTGGCTGTTGTAAAAATACATTGCAAAAAATCCTCTACACAACAACTATCATATTATCATTATATGCTTATAATCTGAAGATCATGAAACTTTCTTTTGACATTCATTCATGATGTAATGCACGAGGCTTAAAAGTTACATTAAAAATTGATAAATATAAAAAAGAACATAAGTAGATGTTTAACTTTATCCGAAAGAAGTACTCCAACTTTTCCGATCTGTTCGTTTCACAACACTCCACATATGTACTTCCATAAAGTATTGCCAAAAATGAAGAAAATGAAACATTTTTGTTGGGTGCAATTACCGTGTAAAGAGAAGCATTTCATTTTATGTACACTCATGTGTACAAACAACGACAATGATGCTGTTAATGGACTATTAGCTAAGTGATCTATTAACTTTGTCTGTTCGTATATTACTGCCCATTTTATCGTCCTTTTTGCTCGGAAAGCGGAGACTGACTCGAGCCTCGTATGTTGTAAGAGGGTCATTAAAATGTACGGATGAGAATATATTTACTAAATTCACTTTACCAAATACTTAACAATCATTGCTATCAAGTTCGCTGAACATGCAAATTACACTATTTTGCAAACATTAACATAAAGTCAAACAATGCATGATGATCTTCTGGTCATTGTGTTTGCTACAACTTCATTACAGTTACACATGACATTCAGATATTCAAATAAAATTGGAAATAGAAGGGCATAATGTTTTGAGAGTTATTGAACTGTGTCTTAGCTAGTATCATCTCATCTTTCATAACATTATCACTCATCATTTTTACATCACGGTAAAGTACCTAATACGTGTGTAGTATGCTCATTCGAGATAAACCACTTTCTAGTACTAATCTATATGTTGATAAAAAATGCTACTAATTTTACTACAACATGTACGTCATGGAAAGTGCTAAAAACTTGTACTTCTCAAGTCAATAAACAAGTATATGAAATTTTGCAGGGGAAAGTACAAAAATTTCTCAATCAACCATCCAAAATTCGATGTAAACTCTTGACTCATTATTCGTGCTTAAGTTAAGGTACTATATCATAAAATCCTTATAATTTGATCTGGCATTTGTGAGTATGATAATGATGCTACCGTACGTTAACAGTGCGTTCCTTTTTTAAAAACCCTAATCACTTGTTTCCTCTCCTCCTACGCAAAACAAAATTTTACATGACAGTCAATAATACAAAACACATGTAGTGTGTGTGATAAAGATGGGTGTAGGAAGACGTAAATCATTCAAGCATCGTACATATATAATATGTAAGTATGTTTGTTCGCCTCGCGGTACATAGTTTCAGCACGATGGTGGAAAATTAGACTTGTTTGTTGGCAACTGAACAAGGACGTAATAACAAGCCCCGAACTACAACCACACGAACAAAGCCTTGTGACAGGCTAACCAAATGTCAAATAGCATAATAAAACGTTCAAAAGTGAAAAAGCTATTGAAGGTTTTATATGAGCACGGTTTATAAATATAGCATAATAAGAGTCGTTTATGATTTTTTGACGTTAACTTTCTTACACAATCGTTTTTGCAAATGTCCTATTATTTGCTTGCTATTATGAAGTAAACAGGGAAATACAATGTAAATAAACATATGCCTAATGTAATTACGCTGAAAAAATACACGCATTTTTCCTTGTATTGTCGCTATTGTTTTGGTAAATTTCGGAAAAGAATATTCCAAGATGCCTACTTATCATTACTACATTTCTAGTAGAGTAGTATTTACGTATACTTCTCACATCATTAGGTGAGCTAAATGATGCTAAAATGAACACTGTCCCGGCTTCATTAAATAAAATGAGATAAAAATGTTTTAAAGAAATATACATACATATAATAATAAGAGTAATAATATGTAGTAGCATATTCTCTTGTTGACTCTACGCCTGTCTGTCTGTATAATGAATTCTTCATTTCCATTTTTTTGTCGAAAAAACAACGTCTACTACCATGCACTAGTGTAACATCTCTGCGTTCTTAATCTACTGTAAAAAAAATTACCGCTGCTACTCTTCACCTTCATACTATGTCATGTCTTAGTATTATAATATGTTGACTGAGGATGATGAAGTTGTTTTGATAGCTCTCTATGACATATAAAAGCTTCTGATTCCTTCCTTATTACTTTATTACTGCTACCGCTGATCATATTATATAAGCCGTCATCTAAATCTAATTTCACAAAAACAACAAATTTGTATCGGACAATGATTTTGTACCACCTTGATTTGATTGTATTCTTTTTTCCTTGCTTTTGCGTCGGTACACGTTCTGTTTAGCCTTCAAATGGCGTGTTCCTGTCAGCAGGAAATTGTCAAAAATACGATTATGATGATGATATATTTGCCGAAAGAGTGAGGGATAGATGAGAGGGAGTTTGTGAAGACTAGGGGAATGGAATAGTAGGATGAAAAGTGATGAGACAAGTGGATGATAAGTTGAGATTCTCGACTGTCTTGAGCTTCCTATTAAGGGGCTCCCTGGAGTATAAGCATTTTTCATTTGACTGACTGCACACACACAAAAACAGTGTGCGCAACAAACAGATCATGTATCATCATCATTTAAGTAACCCATCAAACGCAAACTTACACGTAAATACTACGCAACATTTTGCTTCAAGGCCCGTGTTTTTTGGTTATGTGTGGGCATCCCTACCAAGATAACACACTTTTCACAACAGACCATTCATTCCCTGCCGTCAGGTAAAATTAGATTCAGTGCATTCACACTGACAAGTTTTTCATAAATACCTACTACACGGTTTAGGGCTCGATTTATCTTTGTATCAAAATCTACTGGATTTTTTTGTACTTATAAATATATGAACATACACAAAATGTGCGTAATAACACGAAATGTTGCTAAAAAATTGCAGCAGTATCTTTTGATATAGCTAAATATTTTCCCCACAGAGTTGTTGATAACTTTTTACTTTCCGCTAACACCACTTTTCTAGCCCATAATTGTAAAATATGATGTTGATGTATGATTTTACTGGATAATAATAAAGAAACTGTCAATGAGACCCTAGAAGATGATTAAGTAACCACTTAGGTATAGAAATAGGTATATATTATTATATTAGGGTAGTAAAAATACAAAAGTAAGTGGGTACCTTTTTTATCGTTGTAAATGCATTTCTGTGACCATCCTTGCGGAGCGCGCAGAGGCAGGCAGACATTAATTTTGTCTCTTGGTTGAGTGATTACCATCGACATTAATTAAAATGTTGGGTATTTGACTGATCATTAATCCATTTAGTACTACAGTGGTATTTTTCCTTCGTTTTATAGTTCATCGATTAAACAAGAACTGGTGGTGAGTTCTGGTGCAATGATTGCTTGTCGATAAGATACAGTAATTTTGTTTATAGAAGTTTCATTCATTCACAAAATAACAGAAATGTTTATGTGCATAATAATATTCACCCTCAACGCCTGTCCTTATATTCTGAAACCCGGATTACTTACACACCCAGATATACCTTATATTTTGCATTTGATTCCTAACTGCATTTATTTATGTGACATATATTAAGTTTTTGAAAATCCACACAAAAGTATACAACCTAGTTAAACTACTGAACTGTACACGATTGTTCTCAGATACAGTGGATTATTTCTACAAGTGTTAACTTTGTAGCCACTTAGGCACGTACATAGTATATCAATTACAGTAATACTTTTGAGGTGCACTCAGAGACTAGTACAGCTGAAAGCAGTGAGTCAATTTATTGGTGAAAGTTTTCTCGTTAAGTTACTGAAAAATATATAGCAGATGCTTTTGAGTGGTATCAGCAGCAGAGCCAGCAGTAAAGAATCTCACGTTACCCCTTTTATCTATTTTATCGTCCTTGACTCTGAACTAGTTCTACAAACACACTTGCGGATCTGCCGATCTTCTTATGTACTATTGCTATTCAGTGTCACTCACAAATGCTCAACGTTTTACTTTTTATTGCTTGTCCTAGGTAAGGGGTTGATGATGGCTTGTAAGTTCTTGCCAGCAACTTCTGCTCTGTAACACTTCACTCACAATAAATTCAATGTTCGCTTACGCAATGAGAATTTGAAGTATATGATGATAGTGTGAAAAAAATCACTTGAGTTTGCTCTTCATTGTTTACTTTACACAAAGAGCAATTTATGTCTATTTCGTGCTTGCTCTTCCTTACTAGTTCATACTCTAGTATACAGTCATAGGGTAGCTGTGTGTTGGTCAACTACACGGAAAATAGTATTCTTTTATTTGAAAAGAAAAAAAATATCTTTCTAGTTAAAAGATCACAGTGCATTCAGTTGGCAATTTAAAATTTAAAATATCCATAAAAATGAAAAGTTTTAAAATTTTAGACAAAGAACCGTCTTGTTATTTTCTTCTCTGTGTTGCTGGTGCAAGTTCTGCAAACACCAAGTAAAAGGAAAATTGGAAAATAATGCTCCTGGCAGACACACGTTTTTTAATGAATAGAAAAAAACTGTAATTTAGATGAGCAGGAAAACATAAAAAGATAATAACAGTTAGAATTTAATGGAGAAACGGAAGTAGCATACACAAAACTTTTAACAGCATGTGACTAGGTATTTGAATGCAAAATGCATGTAAACACACAGCAATAGGATTGCCTAATTTCTGTACGCGTATGTAAACTTTTTTTTTATTAGATTACCAGAAATGCACGATTTTTTAGATGCTGCTCTCTGGAACGAGTAGTGTAGTAGTAGGTATATACTATAAACAAGATCTGGTTTCAGTATTTTTGACTATCTGGAGGAACAAGATGTTTGTTGGAGAGAAGTTGGAATCCAACTGAGGGTAAAAATGAAAGGAAGCCATTCTTTTCACAAGCATTGCGCCCATATACAGCACAACTGGTTCGCTAGTAAAGTTTTACCTTTTCCTTCCTTCCTCGGAGCAGGCATACCAGCGACCAGCATAAATACACTACTAACTATATTTTACCACCACTACCAACAGCAGCAATACCGCATAAACCGCTTTTTCTTCTGGTTTTAAGTTTGCTGGAACTTTGTTAGCAGCCCAGTAAAAGAGAGATACAGCCGAGAGACTACCTTCTTGGTTTTTCCTACGACATTCTTTATTTTGCAAAATGTTGCTGTAAATATAGTGCTTTCAGTTGTCGTTTTATTGCTGAAATCATTAAAGAGAAAACAAGAGAGACGAAAGACAGGCAAAACAACAAGCCACATTAGCATTACCCCGAATCAATGTAAAGTTTCGGTCGACCAAATGTAACCCCTCAACTTTCATAACAGACAGAAATGAGAGAGAACGCAGAGTCGTGGGATTGTTGAGAAGGACGCATGCAAACATTGCTCCGCAACTGGTAAATTCCAGCAGATAGTTAAATATTGCTACAAGAAAAGAGTAAATTAAAGCAAATAACTATTTATGCTTGGAAAAATTTGCTTGTATACAGAGCGTGTGTGTATGGATGCATTTGTGAGGTTAGCAATATTTTTTCGTTTGAAGTTTAACTAATGTAAGATTTGCTCCTTACAGTTTGCATAACATGCGAAAACAGCCTAATATGGTAAGCATGAATACCATTCTACTATCTATTCTCCAGCAGTTTTGGCGCAACAAAAAGGGAAACTTGGAAAATTATTAATAAAGGATACCACTTTATTTTTAGCTTTAAATCAAACGACATGAAATTAACGACGGGAAAATATAATTGGAAAGTGACAAACGCAACTTGCACAACATTGCGAATGGGATACTATACAAACACCTTGGGATTATGTGAGTACACCGATTGTCGATACGAAAATAACTCTTTCGTCATGCCACTATCCGATCCTATTTCCTATCAAGCAAACAACCTGCATTTATTTACTTCCAACCTGCCTGTCGGAAGTGGCATCGCCAACGTGTAGAGATTTAAAATTTAAAAATTCTAGCTTATGTTGCCAACTTGGAATGGTCTCGTCTTTCTTTAGTAAGTGAACTTGAAAGGGCGTACAAAAAAGTTTGGAAATGGTAAATACATATAGCGCATTACCCCTGAAGACACATTCGTAAAAATTTTGGCCGGAATTAAATACAGTTTTCTACGATGTACCTAAGCATTTTTGTGTTCAACTGAAGCATGTTATAATCAGTGGCAGACGTTAAGTTTCTTTGCTTTTGCATTATTCCATGTTCACGTCACATAGTTGAGTCATAAGAATAGTGTCCTTACAATGAAGTATAATGAGAATGACTGCATATAGGTAATACAAGAATACAACAACTATTATGCAAGCAGGCGTCTCCACTGCAAAAATAATATCCATTGTCGCATAATATGATATATTATACGTTTGGAATTTGTCTTATAGGCTAAATGTAAAGGGGGTTTAGAAAAAGGATCAAAGGAAATGCATGGCAAGACTAGTAGTCTGAGTAGTTTATTAACAATGCTTTCCGCAATGAAAGCTAAATCTATATGATATTCTGTTGTGTCCGCCCGCATATTAGGAAGAGATCAGAGTACTGATGTTCATTTATTTCAGATACTTATTTTATTTTATGCTTATAATGATGGCAACATGTTCACTTTCTTATACCAATGTTATCAATGGTGCGTAGGAAAAAGGAAAGGAGAGCTAGCGGTGCGAGAAATTGGGCTTGTTTGCTTACTAGAAACATAAAAGGCGGAAAGACGAAGGATCATGTTGACAAAATATATAGATTGTTGAATGCTGAGTATTATACGGAGATTTTATGAATATTTCATAATATATGGTCAAATCGCTATTTATCATAATGTTGATGATGGGAGAAAGTGGAATATGCCTACTAGAGTTTAAAAATTTCCCATTCTATGATTACATATGAAAAAGTAATTTTTCACAACATTCATAAATCTCTGAGAGTGTAACAAGCATCCTCCGAGAAACCGGATACAAATTGAATTGAAGTACTGACTTAGAAATTGTGAATGCGGTAAAGGTATAAAGCATCACAAAACCCTGGTTGAAGTAGAAACTTTTTTTTAAAGTTTGACTTGACTGTTTGTTACTTGATCCGAGAATAAAAAAGCGTTGATTTTTTCGTAAAATGTACGGAGATTCTCTCCTCTAAGTTTCTGATTCTTACTAAAAGTTGCAACAGATACCATACAAGGTCAGAAAAAATGCAGAAAAGCATGCCGATGGAAAAGTATTTAATTTAATTAGGTAAAAAGCATTGAATATGGTGGAAAATTAGGTATTCGAAAATGTTTCCCTTTATGTTTGGACTAGCTTCTGTATAATCTATGTGTGTAAAATACATGACATTTGGGAAAAAATATTACGAAAAAAATTATTTTATTCTTCTATAAAATATACAATACAGAAAAAAGTGGAACTTGGTAGATAATTGAGAAAGGGAAATTCGGGTTTTTGCATAAAATAATATGTTGTATATAGTAAAAAAAATTAATAAACTGGCAACCAATGTTCAAGCCAGACTCATTAAGAAGACTACACTGCAACTAATTACCTACGGACGACATACATCGATGTTATGTTGTGCATTACGGTGAGTAGAGAGATATTATGTACATATTTAAGTACTATGTATATTATGTATCTTTTACAGGGTAAGTTTTCTGCATTGTTTCATTTTACAAAAACAACGTCAACAATTGCGTCAATACTTGTGAGTAGCTTCAGAAATAAATTGCAAAATTATTGCATGCATAGAGTTATGTAGATTAATAATTGGGCATTCAGTCATGTAATGCGTTATTGCCATTATTTATAATTGGCTAGATTTAAGATGCAACGAGTACAACTTCAAAATTGAAACGAAATAGAGATGTTCAAGGCAATTTAAAACGACTATTTACTTAATTATTGGATGGTATGGAATGACTCTTGAATAGATGATGATTTTAAATTTTATATGGCAAAGTTGCAGTGAGACATGGAAGAAATTCCTAATTTGTTAATTGGTGAAAATTTGAGATGTACCACATAACCAATGTAAATATGTAGCATGTTGGTTGATGAGATTCTTATTTGAAATGACATAATATTATGTCATCTGAAAACTCATGAGTTCCCTACTCCAATTTCCCTACAAAAGCACTTTTTAACATTTTCAGATGTTAACTTGTAAAAGGATCACTTTAGCCAACTGACGTTTTGTACGTCATAAACTCGAACAAAATTATAAAAAATACCACCTGATATTGAATACCTATGCAACTACAAAATTGTGCTAACCCCAGCTAGAATACACGGGTATGCGGTTTGGTTGTCTATAATGTTTAAACATCTACAAAATCAAAACGTAAACCAGTCACAATGAGATTTTCCCAATATGTCTTGAAAATCGACAATCAGTACGCCTGATGGTGACAACTCAATTCTAAACCAATGTCATTCATCATACCATATGTAACATTTATTGATAGACTTTAACTGAATTGGATTTATAGTAATGCCAAAATTGATGCTAGTATATAAGGTGTGGCAATCACTCGCATTCTGGAGGTTTTTAAACGTTCGTCATGCTTCATATTTTTTATTTATCCAAAACTCATATTCAATCAACAAATTATTCAGACTGCGTGATCTGATAGGACGCACGATTATGAAACTCAACTTGTTGGTTTTTGTACCAGTTAATGAACAATGTTTTGACATTGTTTGACCTGCTGTCGCCATTAATGGAATATCTATAATCTTGAATTTTCTAGTTTCTCCAATTTGTAGAGAATGGGAATTCTGTGTTGAGCAGCCTAACAGTCTATAAATTCAGTTGTCCATCCATACTGTGTAGGGTGTTTTAGGTATGCTATATATTGTAGAAGATTTAGCAAATTTGAATGTGCCATATTTCATCATGCATACATTTCACGTACGTTATAGCTCATTGTTGCGAAATACACATTTATGTAAAAACGTGTTTCATACATGAATTATCAATAATATAACCGATAACCCGTTATAAATAACACACCCTTACATTTGCTTTTTTCAACCCACAAATACCACATTTTCATTGAACATATATGCTATTGCATGAAAATTCAAGGATTTACTTAAACAACAACCCCAGATTTTTTTAAAATGGCTATCATAGCTTAGCACATTTGACTTTGGTAATATAAGTCGCATAGACTAACATTTTGTATCAAAATTAAATAATTTCCCTTTCATGAATAGTCTATTTTAAACTACAACTGCATCGAATGCACTCACAGCTTAATGGATTGTTGATAGACAACTGGCACAACGTTAGAGCACATTCTCCAAATGGCTTGTGTCAAAAAGGAAATTTTACTTTTTCCAACGATTCACACATGTTCATACTAACATTTACGTTACATTTCATCATGACGTTTGTAAATCTATTCACATGACTGCTTACAAATGGCTTGTGTCAAAAAGGAAATTTTACTTTTTCCAACGATTCACACATGTTCATACTAACATTTACGTTACATTTCATCATGACGTTTGTAAATATATTCACATGACTGCTTACATATGCTGCAGTTTTAGGAGAAGATGCAGCTTTATAATTAATGCAAAAGCAAACCGAATTATTTGATGCACATTACAGCAGCGAGCTTGAAAGTATTCAGGGTACGCCAGTGGTAATATAGTAGTAAGTTATTGACCCACAAG
>JAHZMT010001339.1:0-12589 GCA_027743785.1 Sinhomidia bicolor
TTTATTGTTTCGTAAAAATAGCTCGTAAAGCCTCTTCAAAACAAAGCTCGTTCTTGTCTAACCTTCTAACTGATTATATTGCGTTTTGGCAGTAAACCTGTGTGTGTACAATTAAATTAATCAGTCATTATCGCGGTTCGATTTTTTCGAAAACGTTATGATGGCTGAAGTGATTGCAAAAATATTTGTGCTGTGCTTGATTTCTTTTTGAGTGCCTATTTGTTCCCACGTTGAGTCGAGTCTTGGTAAGTAGCATTCTTGGAATATAAACATGTATATACTTTTTATAATATTGTTACTACTCTTCTCCTTTTAAACTGCGGTTTTCCACATACATAATTTCATTAGCAGACTGAATAATATGTAGAAACTGATTCAGATTCAAGAGTATATTATATAACGACTAGCACACTACATACTAACCATATATAATACAGACACAGGTAAAACGTCGAAACTGTTTTTATGAAATTCTACTACTCTGAAAATCAGTATGCGCATTAACTTTTTATCCACTAATGTCATCTTAACGGAATTGGAATAGAATGTGAAGTGACGTGACACGTATATATGTACTATGTAGGTACGTTTGTATTTTGTATA
This sequence comes from Sinhomidia bicolor, assembly GCA_027743785.1. Classification (NCBI taxonomy): domain Eukaryota; kingdom Metazoa; phylum Arthropoda; class Collembola; order Entomobryomorpha; family Entomobryidae; genus Sinhomidia; species Sinhomidia bicolor. The sequence goes on from JAHZMT010001339.1 coordinate 604, forward strand.
ACAATTTATTAATAATAATTATGATTCAGAAAGTTGGCGTAAACAAGTTACATACATAAATAATAGATTGTGACAGTTTATCCTCCGTACTATTAACAACAACTTGTCCGACAAAGGAAACTAAATACATATTATGAAAAAATCCAAATAATTATATTGTACCTTACGACCTTTGCGTGCGTCATTCCGTTCATGAATGCACGTTGGGCGGATGGAGATAGCAATTTAAAATTTTCAGAAGATGAAACTGGGCTACTGCAGCACAGCTTGATAACAAGTGAAGTTTTCCATTGAATAAACGGTCGAACAATATTATTGCTTATTTACTCTGCAAATATTAGTAAAGTTGTTGTTCTTAAAATGTAAATACAACATAGTACTCGGAATACGATTGAGGAAGTTAATAGATGCATACTTTTTGTGATTTGAAGTGATTTTTTATGCTCCACTTTCCACTTTGCATTTCAGTCAAATACCTACTCTTTACCTACGATGTGTCGTCGATCCGCTTGACAATTTATATCACGCAGACGCAGAGATCAGATTCACATATATATTCCGTTTACTGGGTATCAGATTTTTTAAAATTTCAACTCAAAACGCTTCTTTCATGAAAGAGCGTAAACCTAGTAAACAACACTGCACTCTAAGAATAAAATAAGCATCGTAAGCATGATAAATAATGTCCTATCCTGAGATTTTTATGTTGTCTGAGGTAATGAACAGAAATGAGTTGACGACGGAGACAAACTGCATACAAGGCTATGCTGATTTGCCTTATCAGGTCAGTGTACTAAAATGATGTCTTCCAATAAGATTTTATGTATATTATTTTCCTTACAATATGAACTTCCATCATCAGACAGTGACGATTGACGAGTCATCACACATTAGATTTTTATACGCAACATCAGTTTCTTTCATTTGAGTATGAAAATAGGTAGAATGATGAGAATGAGTACATATAGAGTTATCTTTAAAAACAAAATTTAATGCTGTTTGGTTGAAGGTTGTACATTTTTAACAAACAATCTATGCAGCGTTGCATGAATTGTTCGAGTATATATACCCTTGATAATGGGCATAACTTTGTTTGAAACTAAAAAGCAGACATCCTTGCTTGTGACTTGTGCAGTGTTAAATGCTGACATTTCATGATCTTAACCATTTTCCCTAGACTTGCCTACTTAAGTTTGTTTCAGTTGTGGACAAATTTAATTTGTAATTAGGTATTCAAATTTATTTATATAGCTCAGGGTTGAATAATAAAGAAAATTTTAAACGATCCTATGAATCACCTATTTATTAATATTTAATTAAATGACTTACAACAGAAGAGTCATAAGTGTTCAGTACCTATATGTATACAAATTGCGTATCTAAATAATCCTCAGTGAAGGTTAGATCAGCTACTTGATTCTATGCCATCAATAAGGAACAAAATTGAAATGGTTATGTTAGTAGTAACAGATACTTTCTATTATACTATCGAAAAGGCATCGAGTCCGTTTTGAAATCACGAACGCAAATGACGGATAAGCCAAATGCTTGCAATATTTCTACTCTTTGTGTACGATGAATTTTTTTGTGAAGTTTCACTTTAAGATACCAAACCAGAGAATGATGATAATGCTTATAACTTATCCTTATTGGCTGCATTCAACTCAACTCAACACACACAATATATTTTGCATACGCAATGTTTTTTAAGCAACGCGTTGTTATTTTCCAGAAACAGGAGCTTACATGTTGTCGTTATGTGCTCTGTGAATTGACAACATCTACAATGGCAATTTACCATATTATCACGATCAAGTAGTATAACGTGAGTTGTGTGAGTATTGCTGGTCAATAGGAATAATAAAGTGTCATTTCAATATTTATAATCTTCAATATACATATGGTGCGTGTGCAAACTCGGTGGCTTGGAATTTTTTTATAACTGACTATGATTAGGTATCTTACAACAATTCATTTTCTCATATCAGAGTTATAAACATAAATGTATTTTTTTTGTAAGTAGAATACATGATTAGTTGGTTAGTCATTACTCCTCTTACCTGAGATTAAAAAAATATACTTGTGATTTAAATGTAACACCAACTGCTTTAATTACGTGGTAAAAAAATTCCTCATTTAAAAAACATAATTATTAGAGATAGAGTATAAATGGATTTTTAGTTTTTAACAAAATTATTAATCTATGCTCTTGTTTGTGTTTGTGCAGTGTTCAGTTTTGTGGAGCAAAACCATATGTGTGCATGAAGGCATCCGACTTTCATGCATTAAGAACGATCCATTCTAAAAATTCAGTCAGTATAACAAATTAAGTTGATCTTGTGTATGTACAGACTCAGACATTTCACTCACCCCACGCGCTCGGAAAGATGTGGGTTACTTCGTACTCAATGCCCTTTCAAGTTTATATGTACATAAGTTTAAAAACCATCGTAGATTATAAAAAAAGAATAAGCTCAAACACGGCAGTTTATTTCAATGGCCTTAGGATCAAAGAGTCCAAAACGATTAACTTTTTGGGCTTGTCTGATAGAAACACATCAAATTACTTTTTATTATTTATTTACTGATTTTACCCTTTTGAATATGGCAAAAATGGAAAGAGTAGTGTCAAGTAAATAAACTGACAATTGCAATATTGAAAAGTAACGATAGTTGACGTTGACATTAGGTTTACTAAATAATCTACTAATTAGTGAACAAAGGTTGTATAATTTACTACACACGGAATAGAATATTTTGTTCAATTTACTATCAAAACTTTCAAAAGAATCTAGTTTATAAAAGTTTATTCAGTATCGAACGCTTGACTTTAAGGTTAAAATCATACAAAATATTTATAATAAAATATTCCAATCTAATGCTAATACAATAATATAGTAATGCCATATGCAAACATTTGAAAACGTCAGTTACCGTTGACATGTGGGCTGACAGATGAGTTACGATGATTGAAAACAGAATTTGAAACATTCTACGTTTCCGCGATATCGTCTTCATGGATGGACAAGTAGAGTAGACGTGTAGACGGACAAATGAACACACATTGAGATAGATATAAAGTAACTCAGACAGCTTTCGCTACTTAAAAAAATATACATCGAATACAGATAGTATTATTGTCAAAATAATAATGTTCGGTCTGCACAAAATAATAATTAATAATTATGTCAAATGTTGATAATAAAACACTGAAACTGCATTACACGTAGCGCAGTCATATCAGTCACCGCTTCTCAGAAAAGCCACAAATTGGCACTTGCAAAAATATTGTTTTAAATCATGAATGATACATCGAGGCCATTCCTGAGATTACAAATGATCAATGTATTTGTTCCCAGTGACATTATGTGATAAGAATTAGCGAGGTTAACAACCCAATTATATGTATATGTATTTTTGTTACCAACTTTCATTATAGCCTGTGTAGAATAGAAATTTGTTGAACTGTAAAGAAAGTAGGTTTCTTATTAACGTATGAAAATTTAATCTCCTTGAGAGAGAGAGGGTTTGAGCAAACATCTTCATGAGGTAAAATAAAAGAAAATGGTGCACATAAGGGGTGATTATTAGTTGAAGTGTGAAGCTTACACTTTCTGCTGTTTCAGTTCGCTAAAATTGCTCAACGCTCGTGTTGCTTACTACTACTTCTCCAGCTGCATCTTACCCCGACCAGTCGGTGAAATTCACTTGGGCATTATTTTTACATAATTAACGAATATATGGAAATTATCATAAACTTCACGTTTGCGAGAATTAAGGCAGTCTGAGTGTAATTTAAAGACAACTGAGACTTGTGATTGATTGGAATAAAGATCACTTATTCAATGACTGATATTTCATTGTCATTGTAGTGTTTACAGCACCTCAACCAAACGGCAAAGATAATTATGTAGTACAAAGATAATAACAGACTACTGGTATTTGAGTGTCAGTCAAACTGTCATCTGTCGAGTATGGTGTATGGAGTAGATTTATTTAAATATTACCGTATCCTTTTCAAATTTAAAGATTTGCCTTTTTGTGTATTCAGCAAACTGTGTGTTCGAAATCCCAATTGTGTTAAAAAATTTATGATTTCTTTTCTTTAACCTTATCCCGTCACGTCACATCCTTGATTTCCAAATTAAATTTGCTGCCAAAATAATGACGAGGGTTAGCGCTAATGCTAATAACTTTTTACAATATTATATTCTGCTACTTACTTATCAGAAGACGTCATTGAAAAATATTGAGACAAATGCATTCACTTTTGAACTTTACATGTATGTTGTTATTGAGGCAGGACAGGATGTGCTCGGTCATTATTATAATCAGCAAACTGAAGTTGGAACCACCACCAGTTCATGGGTTCAGTATAATCTTAATTCATGGTATTAGCTACTACACGTAAGTATTACTTGCTATTTTTGTACCTAGTATAGATTTAGATGGACTTGCGTTTTTTTTACTTTAAATGAACTTAATGTGTAAATGCAAGTAAAGAGAAACTTTTTTCAGTTATGTAAATTTCATGTTATGGATAAGGTAAAATGGCATGCCGTTAAACTTAGGTATAAGCGGAGAGTTTTTTCATTGAGAAATTCGAGAAGAAGTAAGGTTCAAACATAAGGATCAGTCTTTTTAGTAATCAGAATATTTTATGGAAAAGATTGACATGGCTCATTTACTAACCATAAATGTAGATGGTAGCGATACAATTACTGCAATGTATCTAATGCACATATGTAGTTATTATAGTTAAATCAGTGGTAGTTTCAACCAAGATGAGACTGGTATTCCTCTGTTAAATAAAATAAGCCAAGCTTACACTTTTTCGCACTTGAATAATAATGTTCATATCCTCGTATGTAGATACGTCATCATTAAATACCTATTTAGAAAAGAGCATGCATGTACATCCTTGTTATTGTTATTATTATCAATTGTACCGTTTGCCTGTGTACATTTTGCAAACCTGGGTTTAAGTGGTACTTATATATACATAGTCGTGTCTTTTCCCCATAGTTCTTGTAAAAATCACAATACAAAACGGAATGGGCTTCACGTACTATCTGAAATTACTTTTGTTTGTAGTAAATATGGATGAGACCATGCACAAAAGCAGCATTTTCACATCAGGAAATCCAGTTAGTTAAGTATAGAGACTCTCCTGTCGTTTTTCCAGTCATATTGCTATCTACCTCAAAAGTCATTTTGCACATTTTTTTTTGCATAAAGCATGAAGATTGACAGGAGCAACAGTAAATGTTGTTTTATAGCAGTGTCATAAGTTGTAGCCATTAATTTAGTAATCAACTTTACCAGCACCATTCAAGTCTCATTGCCAGAGTCACATCACAGTTTTTGGATAAGATAGCATCAAAACGCGCTGAAACTAGAATTTTTTTGTGCCAATTTCATTCATAGTTAAAATACACTTTTCATGAAAAAGTTGTAAAAACAAAGTGGCAGGAAAAGATATACAATGAGTCTTTCAATATTTTTATTGATTCTCTTTTTTCTTCTCCTCCTAGTTTACCTGATCCATGAACGAATTAGAGCCTTTCGAGTTTTCGTCGACCTGGGAATTCCTGGTCCTCGTCCAAATTTTTTTGTCGGCAACATGTTGGAAATGATGGGAAAGGGAAAACTGGTGACAGATGTTATGACGGAATGGGAGTCAAAATATGGTGAATATTATGGCTACTTTCGAGGAACGAGGGCCACCCTTGTTGTACGAGATATGGAAGTAGCCAAAGATATTTTGGTGAGGCGCGCCGGCGAGTTTATCAACAGACCTCATATGGTCATGAACGTTCCCCCAATACCTAAAACCGTCGTGGGCCTACGTAATCAACGCTGGAAACAAGTTAGACACACGCTGAGTCCTGCGTTTTCCAGTGCCAAAGTAAAGCAAATGTTGCCACTTATGGCGAGTTGCGTTCAAACGACCATCGACATTCTTAATGACAACGAGTATCCAGTTCCCAACAAAAAAGAGAAGATAACGGATGCACACAAGTTGTTTCAAGGGCTTGCATGTGATGTAATTTGTGCTTGTGCACTTGCCATGAAAGTTGACTCCCAGAGGGATGCCAATGATAGATTTTTTGTTGCTGTCACTGGATTTTTGAATAATGCAATGGGACCGTTTGTAAAGACTGCTCTGTGTTTTCCACTACTGGCAACGGGTATGAGCTGGGCTCTTACAACTTTCGGGTACTCTCACGAAATGACCCAAATGATAATGAGCAGCGTTCGAAAGGAAATGAAAGTGAGGAGAGCACAGAAGAAAGAAGCTATCGACAATTCAAGGAATGACAACGGTCCGCCAAGAGATGCTCTACAGTTAATGATGGAGTCCAAAACAGAGTCTTTAGCATTAACTGACGATGAAGTCCTTGCAAATGCCTGGGTATTCATTTTGGGTGGTTTCGAGACTACATCGGCTTCCTTAAGCTATACATGCTATCTCCTGAGCTTACATCAAGAAATCCAGGAAAAATTGTTTGGGGAATTGAAGAACTCGTTTGAGGTAACAAATTTGAACTTTTTTGCACTAAAACGGCCAATGTTGCCACGTCAGAACAATCCTCCCATCACGAGAGCTAATCTACACGCTCTAACCTTCTTATGTTAGGTTCTGGTTGATAAAATTTCGAGTTCAGTACACCATTAAAGGGTATAAACTACATATATTATATAGATACATAGATCTGCTGATGGGTGGGTATATATCAGTAAATTGGCTTCACCAACTAGTAAAGTATACTACAGTATTACACTAAGATGTGTTTACTGGATAAAAGTATTTTTGCACATTAATTTTACGATTACCAAATAAAATAGCAAATAAAGACGATTAAAGTGATTTTTATCACTAGAAACCCATTTGTTGGATCATGTTTTACAAATAATTTTTTATAATTTGTTAAATTTATACAGCTCAATGAAACACCGACCTATGAGAAAATCACTGACTTGAAGTTTTTGGACCAAGTGATTTGTGAATCCCTAAGATTATACCCACCTGTTGTAAATTTTATTGTAAGGGGACTGGAACAAGATAGTTGGATCGGTCCCTACCGTGTACCTAAACATGTAGGAGTTCAGGTTCCTGTATGGAGTGTTCATCATGACTCAAAGATTTGGAAAGACCCGTATACTTTCGATCCTTCAAGGTTTGACAACAATTCAAAAAAGCTGTATGCCAAAAATATGCAATGGATACCGTTCGGAAGTGGGCCTCGCAGCTGTTTGGGAACTCGTTTTGCCTTGTTAAATATGAAATTTACACTTTGCTCGGTTTTGCGAAAATTTAAGTAAGTTCAAGAGCTAATTTTATTATGGTATTTTTCTATTATGGATTTGAAAGAAAGTTTTCGCCATTTATGGTTTATTTTATTTTTTCAAACAGAATTCTACCTGCTTCTTTGTATGAACCTCATAAGCTCAAATTAAAAGTGCCATCAGTCACACTTGTTCCAGATAATGGTATTCCACTAAAATTTATACCTCGAAAGGACTGAATTTTAATACAAACAGCAAAAATTAACGGCAACATCTAAACATCTAGATGTAACTTCATAGGTACTTATAATGCACTTATCATCATATCTTATAAACATTTTCTGTTAGTCGAAATTTTTATTTGAAAAAGTCACAAAAATGCAAAAACATAAAATTGTGCTTACGAGATTAATTCTTTATTCTGTATATTACCAATGTTCATTTTATTTTTCCTGCTGTGTTCTCTTTCAGAAAAAGTAACTTTGAGCTTTAACTGTGATAAATTCAGTAGACATACGATATTTAGGATGCTTCAATTTAATATTTTAACAATAACTAAGAAACTCCTTAAAGTAAAATCAGGTTAGATAGTAAGTACATATTTAAAATAAGATTTAATTGAAACTTAGTAGGTCAGATTTCATGAACATTGAGAACGCATCAAAGCTGTCTAAATGAATTCAGTTGCGATAAACTGTTACTAAAATGTTTAAAAGTCTAACTTGAAACGTTTACTTATGAAAACATCCGGTGAAATGTAAAAAGACTTTAGTTGTATAAGAATGATATAATCGATATAATGTAGTCAAATAATTACTTTTAGCTGTAAGCTGTGTGCAATAATATATTATATAAGTATACTACTACTACTGTGAACATATGAAATACAAAAAGCAGCAAGATAAACTATGACCTTATTCGCCTAAATAAAATTAAACCGTGGAAAAGTTAAATGAAACACCAATTCCGCAAGTTTATAGATTTTAAAATGTGTTTGTGTAAACTTATTTCATGTCAATCTTTTGTCCGTCCATATTTTCTTTAGTCATTGAGTCATTGTTTCAGCCACGTGTTATCATCGTAAAGTTAAGGTGACGACGAGGTGTGAAAAAAGGAGTAAAGATAGTTTTTATAACTTAACATACTGTTTTAATCTCAAGCCCCTTTAAAAAAGAACATATCATAATTGGTTAGATCTTTCTTGGTTCGACGAAACTGATTTATCTGGATTTATCAGTTACTAGTTACCTATTGGTTGAGAGTAAGAAAGAAAGAAGGTTTGTGTTTTGTCTGCACTGCATACAGACGCTTTCTTTTTCATCTATCGCTATCGCCATGCTTCTGATTTTTCCGACCGTAACTAGACAATCCATGGGAACCAGGAGCAAAACATTGAAAATGCATTCTACATTCTCTATATAAACATGCTTCTTTCATGCAACAAGCTATGGTGTTACATGTATGGAACGTCATTGATTCCAGGTGTTTTCTTCCAGGTTTTGAAAAAGAATATTCTTACTATCCTTTTGTAGTACATGGCATAGAGGAATAAAGATATCCTTATTCCTCTATGGTTCATGATATAGTTTTTTGACAACTTGTTCTAAGCAGTTTGCAGCAACTTCTCTTATTACTATTATTATTTATAAGCGCAACAAAAAACAAGTGTACAGTTTGCAAATAAATTGGAATCAAATTTAATTATTAAAATTTAACATTTCGCCATAATGAAGTTGAAGCTTGGCATGGTTGGACCGTCAGGGGTGAGTTGAAATTTTAATCATGGAAGACCAAATAATATGTGTGATGAAGGATTGCCGTTCGTATCAATTTCATTTGATTATAAAAACAAAAAAATCAGCATTTTCAAGAATTGGATATTCTGTTACATTTTTCTGTGATTTCAGCATAAATTTGATTCTTACATCTGATACAATGTTAAGCGTGAACGTTCCTGGCATACACAGTTCCTAGCAGTTACAATGCATAAATATTACTGCGAGTGACAATCATTTATTCTCTTTTCTTTGACTTTCTGCAGAACCACCCACCTATGATTTTATTGGCAGCCTTTGCGTAATTGATAAAAAGAGGCATGGCTATATACTGAAGGTGCCACTATTATACAAGTGTACAGTTTGTATTTAAGTAGTCTCATAATACTTTTGTCGATTCTGTACTTATATATGATACTAGTTTTATTAGTTTTTTTCGGGTCACTTGTAATTCAACCAGAACTATCATCTTGTAATAAGAAGAAAACGTAGTTGTCAAATACGCGTATTTAAAGTCAGACATGAAGTTATTATAAGAGCAAATCACAACGTTGATTTGTAGTCGAACTCGTACACTGTGTTTGACTTCTGAAATAAGTATTATCTCTTTTGATAGTAAATTTCACGTATGGACACTGTCATCAGAAAAGTTAATGAGAAATGATAATACAGATTCTTATATAATCTATTCGCTTAAACTGCAATGTCATGATTAATACCACCGGGTGTGCAAGTATCATCAAGGCTGCGCGGTTGTTCGTTGCATAATAGGGGTGTCACGTCGACAGAAAGCACTTGTTTCAGTTGAAAGCTTTGTCAATGACATTGACGTTGCAACTCTCATTAAATAAACCATTGAAACTAAATAAAGGCATATGATCCATGTGATTCGGGTAGTTGAATGAAAATAGTTTTGGGAAAATATCTACAATCTGTATGTACTTTTTTATTGACTTTTAGGCAGGAAAAACGCTGATTGCCAATATATTGGGGAATGAAATGAGTATGGACAATTCTATAGGACGACCCCCATACAGGCCAACAAACTCGGTGAGGATTGTGGAATTTTCCATTCCAAATGTAGATATTCGAAAGTATACTGCAGAAGTTGATGTTCAGATATGGGAGATAGGTGGTAATCCTAGGTATAAGTAGTAATATGCAACAAATGTAGTTACCATATTTTAGCATCCATTTTTATTAATGATAAACTCAGTTAACGACTTGTCTCTTTGTGTAGATTGAAGAGCATATGGCCTGGAGTGCAATCTAATCTTGATGCAATTATTCTTGTCTACGATACAAACAACGAGCTTCACGTCCGTGACATGTCCGCCCTTCACATGCACTTTGTTACTCACTCCAACTTGAATCCCGCGCAGTGTCTCATTATAGGAAATCAATTTCGAGGAACCAGAGAATCAGGTCCAGCCAAAATTGTTGGCGTTGGGCCCAGAGTGCGTCATTTTGTGGTTAATGTAGATGATGACCCAAACTACTTGAGAGATGAGTTTAAGCATTTCCTCACAGGAGTTGCCCAGTTTACTCTTGATCAAGAAAAAAATCCTAATCCCAATTCATTTATGGGGTAATGCCCAGCTCCTCCCATTCGTACCCATCTATATTTTTCAAAACTTCTTTTCTTACCTACAACACTTACCTATGTTATTAGTGTCTCCTTGAGCGTGTATCTTACTCTTCGCAACACTTTTACTTTCACATCCCAGCAATCAAGAATCTGGGGAAGGAGCAGGAGATGCACCGTTTATGTTGACTCGATCATCACATTACTTGGATTCTTCTAAACAGGAAGTTGTTCGGTCGAACCAGGCCGCCTACTACCAGCCATACGCAGAGTTTCATAGTGCTCGGAACAGTAACAAAACTCGAAATCGTCGAGACAATACTCATGATAGCGAGGATGAGGATTATGGTGATGATGATGATGATGACAGAGGAGACCACATACATAATGTTAACTCACATCTTACTAGGCAGGTCATCCCTGGATCCCGAAATATTGCAAGAGATGAATTTAGTATTCACAGAAAGTCACGGCAAAACTGAACATTCTGAAATTGACTTTGACTCGTCAATTGAATTCATTTCTCAATATACCTACGTGTGTAAATGGAACCAACTCTGCAATTTTAAAAACTCTTGTTATTTCTCATTTAATTTTTGTTCTATAAACTTCACCAAATTGTTTATATTAACACGGGTTTTCACGGTCAATCGATAGTAAATACCTACCTATGTACCAAAATTATATCTTGACTTTGTCATTTCCATTAATTGGTTAAAGCATCTTGTTATAATACTGACAACTAACACCATGATGAGCATTAGATAAAGAATTTCGAATACAAAACACAAAACACCAACCTGTAACTTAAATTTTGTATAATACGTCTTGCCTTGCTCGTATTTTCTTTTCTGCCTCTTTGCCAACTCATGGATTACTTTATTTTTTTAAAATGTTTTTTTCTTTAAAACATTTTCTTGTTACAAGGAAATGGAAATGAAACCGTTTGATACGTTTGTAAATTCACTATAAACATGACATGGTATTTGATTATAAATAGACCGTCATCACATATACAGTGCAGTAGGGTTCTACTGTGAAATTTGTAATGCACTCTATGGTTTTGCTTCAAAATCTGTAAAAAACGTCTGTATAGCTTTTTTGATAAAATTCCAATATGGTGGTGAACATACAATTTCTAGGGTCGCCGACAACAAGTGGGATCTTCTCAGCTTGTTTTTGTGTTCTAGATTAAACCGGAGAAAGAGCAAGCATATTGTATGTAACTTGGAGTTGGAGATCATACCCATCGTCAATTTAAAGCACATATCCGCACATACAGTTTGAATACGAGACAGGGGTTTCGGTTTTACCTCAGGTGGCAAAAACTTAAGTA
>JAHZMT010001340.1:0-17066 GCA_027743785.1 Sinhomidia bicolor
TAAAGAAGCACAAAGGAAGGGGTGAGAACAACAGTGCCAACAAGGGATCTCACAATGCCCCAATACTATTAATATAAAGGGGCCCGTCTCAGGAAACATTTTTGGGGAAAATGTATTGTTGTTGGAGAAGTTGAAGTACAAAAGTTACAAATGTATATACGTATGCATATTATTGTGTTGGTATTCTACAATTATTTGCAAAGATAAACTAGAGAAAGAGAGCATGTACTGTAGTATATAGTAGTATATTTTTTATACAATTTTTTTCCTGGTCGGGCACAGGAGTGGGTACCACTCGAGAGAGAGAGAAAAAAAGCAACAAAGCCGGTAAGAGCACAAGAGCACGGATATCCTTCGGCTTAGCAGGACATCAGGATGCATTATAGTATTCACAAACTTTTAAAGTAGTTTTATGACCATTCTTCAGAGCTTTCTTTTCAGTTGAACGTATCAAAAGACGGAATGAAATTATATAGCTGTTGTACATGTAGTAGTACATAATACATAACGTCTTTATTCGTCGTAGTAGTTTGTTATGATAAAGAAAGAAAAAAGGAACGTGTGTGTAAGTATACCTATATAAGAAAATCAAAACGTATGCATAAAAAGAGCACTTCAAAAAAGTTTTATTCACCATGCAAATCTTTTCACTTTAATACTGTATATATCTATCTATATACTCAACGTTTTTTTGTTAAAATATTGACATACAGAGAAAACTCTATTTTTCTTGCGTCCATCCCGGAGAGGAATCAGAGAGTAGCCAAAACGGTCAATAGGAGGTTTGCATTTACACCAACGTAAAACTGTAAATAAAACTTACAAACTAAAAAAAATCCTTCAAAATGAAAACAAAAAATATTCATGTACATACGCACCACGATATCTGAAAAAAAAAGTTTTTATAAAATCTGTGTCTGTCTGCATAGTATACTGCTTTAAGTTTTTAGCCAATAAGATGCTTTTACATACATACTACGCACAATGACACCAAATAGAATGGCAAAGTTTTCTTTATTCCTCAAAAAAAGCATATTCCCTTTTGACTTATTTCCTTTTATCCTACAAAATTCACACAATGGAGAAAAGCCCTACTAACATTAAATGGTAAATATATACACATATATATATATGTATGTATATTTAGTTGTATTGTATACTACCCGTTGAATGAATCACAAGACAAGTGCAAAATAATTCTCTCCTGTCGGTCATTCATTGCTCCCCTTACCAAATACAATGAAACAAAAAAGGAGAGAAAAAAGAGCGAGATGGAATAACGGGAAAAAGCGGAAAGCAAGAAAAACATACCTAGAGAGAGAGAGTTTGAATTGAATCTAGGAAAAATGAAAGGAAAATGAAAGCTCATGGGTAAACAACAAGCAACTCCCTTGATAAAATACAGATACACTACTGATGATGATGATGATGACGATGATGATGATGACGGTAGCAAGTAGTAAATGTTGCTTCATTATATTACTCTGGTTTTTGTTACTTCCTTCCTTTTTAACCATCACCAAGTAAAAAAAATCCCTCCCTGTTGTCTATCGAGTTTATATTAATAAAAGAACAACATATATACTGTGCTACTTGTGTATATTATTATTATAACCCCGGCATAAAAAGTGGGTTTAGGTTTTTAGCCGCTTTTTTAAGACCATCTACTTTAGTTGCACGCAGCACAATTACCGAAATAAAATGAATGGCAGAAGAAGTAAAGATCCCTTTTTAACTACAACCTTTGAATTCATTAATTTCTCATCAAAATCTCAAACCGACATCTCTGATTTGATAACCACAAAGAAAAGAGTTGCAGGGAAAGAAAAGTTACATGTATTTTTTTTTGGAAAAAGTAAAAGGCAGTTTTGTTTGTTGGTTTAGTTTTTCTACTCTGCACATGTATACGCAAGTATTTTAGTGTCTGTTGTTGTTTAACAAACATGTTGTTGTTTTATCTTTATCACATGCTCATCTTGTTCAATCTAGAAAATGATGATCTGCAAAGGTAAGTCATCATCATGTGTACCCTGCGCGTATGGATGATGGTGTTCCTCAAGATGAAAATAATATGTTGTGACTGTATTGTGTAAATAGGTGACATGAACAGAAAATGACAAAAACTTAACTTGAGAGAAAGGAGAATGAAAGAGAGAGAAAAAACATCAAGTTACTTTCTACTTACTACAATGATGATGTACATTATTATTTTGAGTTTGTGTAGATGGGTGGTTGGTTGGTAGATGTAACATTTATTTATATGAAACTTTTCAGAGGGTGACTTGAAAGTTGGAAAGGAAGCATTAGTGCTAAAAGCTCGCATAATATGTTGTGACTGTATTGTGTAAATAGGTGACATGAACAGAAAATGACAAAAACTTAACTTGAGAGAAAGGAGAATGAAAGAGAGAGAAAAACATCAAGTTACTTTCTACTTGCTACAATGATGATGTACATTATTATTTTGAGTTTGTGTGGATGGGTGGTTGGTTGGTTGGTAGATGTAACATTTATTTATATGAAACTTTTCAGAGGGTGACTTGAAAGTTGGAAAGGAAGCATTAGTGCTAAAAGCTCGCAGCTATTCCGGTCGATGCGATGCATCAATCGATCGCTACAACAACTTCTGCCGCTAAAACTACTTACTACTTTTATCATGATGATCATCATCACCAACCAACCACCACCACCACCATCATCATCATTTTTTGGTTGCGGTGGTCTCTCAGTGAAGCTTCATATTGTATCCTGAATCATGACGTTGATGATGTGTCCGTACATTTTTAGTTTTGTACATTTGTCACTATTATACACGAGCCTTTCATATATAGCGGGGAGGAGAGAACAAGCACAAAAATGTGACGTTACTCATGTCTCTCGTAATCGTAACTAACATGATTTTTATGTGATCTTTTCGCCCTATTGATTGTATTCTTGTGTGTGTGTGTGTGCACTTTGGAGCTTACCTTCTTTTTAGAGAATGGAAATGCTCCCATAAAATCTGTCAGATTTAAGAGAACAGCGGTAGTAGTGCAAGAAAAGTGGCAATGATGCTCGGCGGCACTTTTCTATAATTCACTATTATCATTTTTATGTTAAATGCACAGTTTTACTAAACTTGAAGATTTCGATGTGGTGCAGAAAGTATTGGACAAAGATTACTGACTGATTGTGAGTAGTGACAAGGACTGTTTAGTGCGCGGGGCTAAAATTGCCTAAACAGTTTTACTAAACTTGAAGATTTCGATGTGGTGCAGAAAGTATTGGACAAAGATTACTGACTGATTGTGAGTAGTGACAAGGACTGTTTAGTGCGCGGGGCTAAAATTGCCTTATTCACTTATCAGTGCACTACGCGTCGCTTTCAACTCAATAAAAACTGACGTCGTGATAGGAAAGTACGTAAGTACAAGCAAGGAAAGAAAATTACACATGTTTACCATTGAGAGAAATTGCGTTAGTATATGCGTACTTACTACGAATAAATTCTTTTAGTCAAGTTAAAAGGCTCACACCACTGTACACTTTCAAATACTTGAAGATTTCGATGTGGTGCAGAAAGTATTGGACAAAGATTACTGACTGATTGTGAGTAGTGACAAGGACTGTTTAGTGCGCGGGGCTAAAATTGCCTAAAGTAAAAGCAAGGAAAGAAAATTACACATGTTTACTATTGAGAGAAATTGCGTTAGTATATGCGTACTTACTACGAATAAATTCTTTTAGTCAAGTTAAAAGGCTCACACCACTGTACACTTTCAAATTCGGATACCAACACCAAGTTGTATGTATGTATATGTGTTTCTTGTTGTTCCTCATTTAAATATAATATAATTTTAGAATAACTGCTCAAGATTCAATCCAGTTATCTGTCTATAGAAAAAGGATTTTTAGCAAATATGTAATGCAATCTTTCTGTATAGCACACTCTGATTTTCTTTCCCAGTTAATGGCAATATCTTTGTCGTTGCTTTTATCCCTTTGTGGATACACAAAGATGTGTATGCTTGAAATGTTCTTTGTCTTTTTCTCACCACCGCTATTCTATCAGCTTCCATTATTTGATGTTCTTTACAAGAGCCATGTAGGAGTAGTAGTATTAGGGATTGTATTATTATGCGTCGTCTCTAAAATATATAAACTTTGAAAAGTAGTAATGGTAATACCATAATTTAATTTTCAAGGTAAAATCTGTCTGTCAGAATTACTTTGTCACGACACATTTTATAAGCATGTGTCTGCCTACCTATATGGATATCGTCGTATTGTATTATAATATATACCATCATGAAAATATGTAGATGCTGTTATATAACTTACCGTGATAATATTTTTTTTCCACCATGAGCGTGTGTGTGCTAAAATATGTCTCTTTTGAAGTGGTTTCCCTTTGCGCTTCGATTAATGAATTGTATTACAAAGTGAATTTGGTGTATTTATGTACGTCGATGATGGAAAAGGAGGCAGTGCAGTGTGGTGGTGGTGGTGGTGGTTTGTGTAGAGACTTTTATTCAAAGGGATTTGTATATTTGCACGTAATTTCCTTTTTAAATGAACCGTGTAGATCTTCCTCGAAAAAATAAAATAAGTGTTTGTCATGTTATATAGAAAATCAGTCACTGTTCCGACTGATGTCATGCTTGCCATTCAATTTCCACTGATGTGTGCCCTAAATCTTTTGCCAGAAGAGATTCCCGCGATGCATTGCATTTATTACCACTGAACTATCATTAATAAATTGCCGGTTCTTCTGGTCTCATTTTCTCCTCCTACATATTACGCATTATTAGTCCAGATTCAAAATAAACAATGCGATGTTGGTGAATAAATAATGATTAGCTATAAATATAATTTAGTGATGCGCAGTAATATACTGGATATTTCTTTTTTTCTCTAAAATTGAAGATTGTGATTTCCTCTATGATCTGTCAGTATTCTTTTCCAATTTACTTGTCCACACTTTTCTATATAACTGCATACGTAATGTACATGCAGTTGTCTAGTTGAAAACTGAAAACGCTTAATATTTTTTTTTGTTTGCAGAGTTAGATACATATTCATATTAGGGGTTGCCGACTGTGTGTGTGTGTGTATGCGTATGTGAATCAAACTTTCAAAGATGACTTATGCATAAAACATGGTATGTAAATGGAAGGATGGGAGAAGATGAGTTTAGAGAGAGAGAGAGACAGATCATGAGAAATGCGAGCATAAAAGTAAAGCAGAGAAGAGCAAAGAGTCGGTTGGTCGGTGTGCTTGAGTCACTCAATTTCCATGCACGTACGTACGTACGTAGTACTCCCGTAAAACCTTACTACTTTTTCCTACACAGCTTTTCCACGCTCTCTCTCTCTCTCTCTCTCTCTGTATGTATGACTGACATCTAAAGCCTGAGTAAACGTACTTGATAAAATATAAATTGCCGTTTTTTTGAAGTCCATATTTAAGGATATTGTGCGCAGTGATCTATATACATAGCAAGCAGCAGCACATATTTAAAGAACTCTACCGTAAAATGTTGTATGGTAATAAATGGATGAGAAAAAATATGTATGTATAAATGAATATACATAAGGCGGAAAAAGTACAACAGTAAAAATCTACAAGGAAAACTCATTTATATTTCTGTTCAGCTGTCTTCGCCCTTCCCTTGTCTACTTTTACCATCATCATCATCATCATCGTCGTCGTCGTCGTCGTCATCATCATCATCACCATCATACTTTTATATTCAATATGAAAGGTTGGTAGTATATTACGTACAAGTAGAGTAGGTATAGCTGGCTCTGGCTGTACAAAAGACTTTTTGAAACATCCTTGAAAATGGGAAACTCTCTTTTTATATTCGTTTTTCGGTATTTTCCCCAGTTCTTCTGGGACATGCAGTTTCACTTTCTTTGTTCTTTGTCAATGAAAGCAAGCTCTGGTTCATTAATAATGTGTGATGAAAGGAAAAAAAGGACAGATCCCTTGTCGTTTTGTCCATCCAAACACCAAAATGATTCTTTGGTTTTCACTTGTTTAAGGATGCCCCATCGCCAGCAAGAAGAGTGAAGAGTAAAAAAATATTGTACGTGTATACACGATGCTGCAGCTGTGATTAGCCATAAGTTATGCATGAGAATGACCAATGTTTAAGGATGCCCCATCGTCAGCAAGAAGAGTGAAGAGTAAAAAAATATTGTACGTGTATACACGATGCTGCAGCTGTGATTAGCCATAAGTTATGCATGAGAATGACCATATAGTACACAAGCTTTAACTACTTTCCTGAATACCTAATTTGAAAAATGACGTAAGATATATTTTTTAAGTTTTATAGTTTCCCTTGTTGAAGTTTTTAATTTTTTGCTTACAACTGGATTACGTTTGATTTTGGATATAATATTTACAAAGATCAGAACAGCAAATTCTCTTCTCAAAAGATTTTATCTAAAAGTTGTCTTCAGAAAAATATCAATAAAATAAATTGTGACTAATATTGGTAAATGAGCAAGGTCGTATAAAATACTGTTTTTTTCATATTTTAATCTTATTGTTACGGTACACTGCGTAGAATAGCACACTAAACTCAATGTTATTATTTTGCATTAGGATATCATTAAATCAGAAGGGATAGAAGACAGACTGTATTTAATGCTATTGTTGTGGTAAGTAATAAAAGCAGTAATAACTACTTTCATAAGTCATGAATTATTCATGTCGGATGTGCTCAATATGCCAAAGAACATACGAAAATGCATTATTTGCTTTCCCTTTTTTCTCCTCCTCATAAACAAAATATTATCTATACATTTTTACAATAAATTGACTACAAAAATTATTTTGTTATTTTGAAAGTATTTTAAAGCATCGAGTACAGGTTCGAGAAATGGGGTATTGGAGTCACAAAATTCAAATTTGACGTAAAGGAATAAAACATGAATGCATTTTCTAAGGGTGACCGGCTCACCGATTTTCATGTCAACACAGCATGAATCGAGTACAGGTTCGAGAAATGGGGTATTGGAGTCACAAAATTCAAATTTGACGTAAAGGAATAAAACATGAATGCATTTTCTAAGGGTGACCGGCTCACCGATTTTCATGTCAAAACAGCATGAAAGTCATCGGCTTTCTGCTTTTTCCTCCAAATTCGTCACTTTACAACTAGAAGCTTTTTTTCAAGTAGTAGAAAACCAAAATGACTGAACATAAAGTCAACAGAGTTTGTATATTTGTATTTGAAACAGACCTGACACGTGTTCAAATAAATGTACAAAAAGTTTATGCTACATGTATAGTTATTAAAAGTGCATCCTTTTTCCATTTTTATGAAAATACTTGACATCACTTTTTCAAAAGATAACGAGAATAAATACGCGTCAACATTAACACGACATACCTACATACATCCAGTTGCAAAAGAAGAGATAAAAATTGTTGGTAGTTGGAAGCAAATATTTATTCTAACAATTTCATTCCATATATCAAAAAGTGGCTATTTACCAAAGTACGCGAGCTACTTCCTCGTTCTCGATTTAACTATTAGGGCAGAAAATTCTGTTTGCTATAATATAATATAAGCTGATAGCTCCTCATGACATGTAACATGAAATGTGTTGATTTTTACCTACCTACCTCCCTCTATATTGATATTGATACACATACATACTGTACATGTATGATATTTTAGCACTGTATAATTTTGAACCAGTACAACTTACATGATGCCTACATGTACTAAAATTGGATTTAATTTTTTTATAAATGTAAATACAAATATTGCAACTTTGTTTAGTTTATTATATTTTGATACCGAAAAAAATGAAGATATGCAACCATTTTATTTTATTGATACTATGTCTGCCTAAACATTGTGATGATGACAAAGTCTAACATTCAAATACACTATAAACCCTATTTATATGTAGATAGTTATAGTGTCTAACTTGATTGATTTTCATAAAAACTCTTCAGGACAAACAAAGATCACATTTAGTAGGTGACTACTGCAAAAAAGAAGCTATCAGAACATTTGGGGTAATACGAGAAGTACACTAAAGTGAATAGTATTATATACCTACTCATAATAGAGTTATATGTCCTATTATTTCTTGCATTCTGTTGTAATTCAGGTCGAAAAAAGTAAAATAAGAATGTAGATATATAATGGCCACGAATAAAGAATACTTACGCATAAGTACATATATACCTGAGCTAAATGTCTGCCTGTGAAATGTGTACTCTTCTCACCGTTGTTGTTGTTCATACTTCTTACTTCATCGTCTGCATGTTGTAGTTCACATCGTCGCCACAAGAAAATGCTTCAAATTGTGAAAGCAAAACGCAGTGAACAATGCAATGACATTCACTCAGTCGGCTTCAGTGCTTACATTATGGGACCATTTTATATATAAAAAAATAAATGTAAAAGTATATATTATATAAAATGGAATAGTGTGCATACGGATATTGAGGGCATAAAAGGAAAAGTTTGAACGGGAAGGGTGAAGCAGAGGATGAATAATAGGTGCATTAGTGAAATTAAACTTTCTTTTCTGGGTTTGTATGCAATCTATGCAATAATCATACTTTTCCCACTATCACTGTACTCTCGGAAGATAATCATTTCCACAGCTGAACTGTATGTAGGTAAGTTACAAATCTGAAAAGTATTTTTTATGGTTATGCAATATGCACTCTGAATTAAATTCGAGCAGGGAATGAACAAACAAATAAGGATGAACACGCATTACAAACTTCAACTGTGCAAGTTGACGTAATACATACTTTTAGTAGACAGCACAGTTACAGCTTATAAATGCACTCTATACATAAGCAAAGGAGGAAGACAACATGCAAATATAAACTTTATATTTTATCTTTATGATCATAAAAAAGGTGAAAAGAATAAGCATAATATTTTTTCTTGCACTATTTAGTTTAATACTACAAATGGCTTGGTTATGTCATCGTCCATTTATTTTCACTACTTTGGCATTTATATTCTTAGAAAACGTAACATGAGCAATGAATCGACTATAATTGACAAGCTTCAAGTTGTGTCAAAGTGTTTGTACTAATACTATAATATACAGTCTTGTAAGTATGTACGTTATATAAATTCATACTGTAAATATTTATCAACTTCATAATTATTNGCATTTATATTCTTAGAAAACGTAACATGAGCAATGAATCGACTATAATTGACAAGCTTCAAGTTGTGTCAAAGTGTTTGTACTAATACTATAATATACAGTCTTGTAAGTATGTACGTTATATAAATTCATACTGTAAATATTTATCAACTTCATAATTATTATATGATGACTTTCTACAACTAGTAATCAAAGGAAAGTTGAACACTTGTTAGTTTACATATGTAAATCTCCAAACACTTTTCGTAATGACTCTGTAAAACAAAAAATAATAGATGTAAGAAACCAAGCAATTTCAAATAATTATGTAGGTTTGCCTGGATTTTGGCATAGCTTGGTTAACTTTACCTGTCGCTTGATGATGATTTTCTTCATTTAGAACGGTAACCAATTTCTCCACAACCGCTTCATCGCCAGCTTTTTCCAACCACAATTCCAATGTCTTTGTTAACAAGCATCCATACGTATCATTACCACTGCTTGGGGAGCTAGATGTTAAGCATGAAACGTTGTCACTTGATGGCACTTTAGGAATACTTTGGAATAACTTGTGGGCTAGTTGCGGCCAGTGTATATAGTCAACATTTTCTCGAAGAATAGAGCTTATTGAGTTGATATTTGAAGTTGTTACTGAAATCACAAAATAAATTTTATAAAGTAAACTAGTATTGCTCAATTATTTACGTTTATTTATGTATCTACAATTTTTTTTAAAAATCCGTACTAGCTAAATGCAATCCTACGCTATTCATCCTATCAGTATCTTCAGTGTTTTCGACATTTTGGTCGGACAAACTTTCTTCGCCACATGTAATAAAACTGTCAACTATTGAGACAACAGGGTCATAAGAATCGTTTTCTGAGGTCTCCATTTCCTCCCGGCGCGGTGACGGAATTTCTGGTATTGTTGCTTCTACGTAATTTTGTATATAAAATTTTACATGAGAAAATAAATGTCCCTATAATTTGTCACAATATATTTTAAACATTTACGAATAGGCAGGTTAATCGTGTTTATAGAACACAACAAGCGTTTGCATATACAAAGTAGATATGCACGTATATGTAGGTAAACTAATTATTGTAAGTAAAAAGTACAAAAGTAATACTTTGTATTTAAGAATGGAGGAACTTTTTGTGAGAAAAAAGGTCAATCTTTACCTTTTTGCATAGGAAGTGAATTTGGCCAAATCGGCTGCAGGGGCCACACAGGAGGAGTACCAGGCGCACTTGAGCTTGTTGGAAAGAAAGGTGTACTGGATGGTGGTATAGTAGGTGACAGCAATAGCGGAAAGGAGGCTTCGTTAGTAGACAAAGGAGAGTTACCACCTGCTGGTGTTAAAAACTGTGGGGATGACTGTTCCGGATCTTGATCTAAAGAATCATGGGAACTAGCGGATGGAAGTGGGATAATTCTTGGTCTTGGTGTAGTTTTTGGGCTTTTTCGTAAAGCCACTTCCATATATGGTGGTGAAGCTGGATCGGGAGATGGAGGAGGTGAGGGAATCGGGGATGGTGGTGGAGATGGCAAGGTCTCTGCTTCATTCTGCCTATTTTTGATTGTGTCCCTTGGAGGCTTTGGAGGTGGCATTGGAGGTGGTATCTTTAGTCGTAACTTTGGACGCTTTGTTAACTCTGACATGGATGACTTGCTTCTTCCTAATTTGGCCAAGGGAATTCTTGTTGATCCATTTGATTTGGGAGCTTGCGTATTTAACACTATTTGTGGTTTACCGCTGTTCTCCATCTCATTCTGAACTTGAACTGGTTTCACTGTTTCGCCATCATCAAACTCGTCATTTGAATTTGAGAAGGAACGCCTTCTTACATAACTGGTCATATGTACGGATTCCCGATTTTCCTCATAATTTGCTTTAGGATTGGCAAATAAGTTACTTGCAGTCAAATTTAAAAGAGACATTCTTTTGGCTTTTCCCACGGATGGTGACTTGGAAGACGACTTCCCAAGGCCAAGGGGAAGAAAACTAAGGTTAAGCAATGAGCCAAATGTAGGCTTCAGCGATGATTTGCCATCCCCACTAGGAGTGGATGGAGCTTCATTACTGTCGCGGTGATTTCTAAGGGAAGATTTATGTCCCCGTGAAATTTGATAAGGAGGATTTTCGGGTGGAAAAATGCATGTTGTTGTTGATCTGTGATGTCGAGGTATAAGGCTAGACCTATGTCCTTTGTTCCTCCTTTCCACCGGATAATGTTGCTCAGATAACTCGTCCTCGTTTTCCACTGATACCCTTGCATTTGTAGTTGAACTTTCCTCAGTGGTACTTGAGCAGTCATGGTCAGGGTCCATGTCGAAACTTTTTTGGGTTGGAATAGATGACTTTTTGGAACCAAAACCTACATGATTAACATGTACAAAGTTTGATGGGTCCCCTATATCCTCCTTTCGAATTCTTCTTCCTTTCCGCATGTTGGTACTATTCGGGCTGTATTACGGAAACGGTTAAAGTTATATGCGTTAAACGCAAAATGCTTACTTTAAAATTAAACACAAATTAATTAACACAAAGTTCAAACTGTGCCAAGACGAATGCTCAATAAACTTTAAAAGTCAGTTTCTTATCGTGTAGTAGTAATAATAGAAAAAAAATAATTGCATTTAATCAAATGAACGATTAATACCATCCGCTTCCTCAGAATGGAATAACAATGAAAAGGAAATTGAGTAGTAGCAACTGGCTCATGACCAGGCCTCTCAGTCTCACTGAGATAACGATAACGAGGAAAATGGTCACAACAAGTTCCAAACCACAGACCAAACCTATAAAATGCATGGGGTGAATACAAAAGTAATATTTTTTGTCATTGGAAATGGGCAATGATGAAAAAACGCTATCGTTCGTTCTTCGTTCGCTCGTTCGTACGTAAGTCAAAAATTAAGAACTCTGGAAGGAAAAGAATGAGCTACATTTTTCCATCGATCATTTATACAAGTTCGTTGTATTAAGTCGGTAGGTAGGTAATATTCTTTTCTGGCCAAACTTATCGTAAGTCAAACTGTATGTGTGTGTGTGTGTCAATAATATACCTACACGAAAATACAAACACTTTTATTTATTCACTTTACTTGCACATTTATATATTTACTTACACAATAATGAATGTACGTACATGGACATTTCAAACTGTAAGATCCGTTATAGTTGTCGTCCGTATATCCAGCAGCACGCTAGCAGTAGTAATAGTTTTGGTTTCATCATGTAATAATAATAATAATATTTAATAATAATAATAACTTATTATTATTAATACGGTACTGAATTCATAGCACTGTGTTCTGTTCTCTGTCTGCCTTTATCATTAAAGGCGAATGTACTGCCATTGCCAAGAAATAATCTTATCTGACCAAACAAAAAACCATGTAATACTTCCCCATTGAAGTTTGGTACGAGGAGTGCAATCAAGCGTACAAACAGAATATTCTTTCTTTTGATTAAGTAAATGAGCGATGCTTTGGTTAGTAGCGGTTGTTATAATATGCATACAGATTTTAACTCTAATACAGAGTATTATTATGGTAGAAATAAAATGCAGTAGAAGAAGAGATACACGGCAAACACAGCATTTAGCTACTAAAGACAAAACTGCCTTTTATGGACATAAATGACCAACTACATAATAACTTGAGAGACGCTTGGTTTGGTGGTGGTGGAAGCGAGTACAATAATATTTCGTTACTGTATTAATTTTATGACTCATTCCCTCAGACGTTACTAAAATGATTGACGCGTAGCAAGTGCTTTAGCTGGTAAGAAGTAAGGACCATCAAAGTTTACGTCATGGTGCGGTATTGCTCAGTCAGTTTTAGTATAATGTAATATGCAATGGTGTAGTACCAAAAACATCAGAATATCTCAATATGATTAAATAAAACGATTTAATGAGTGAAACATTTTTCTTCTCTTGAGAGCTTTAGGAAAAGGATTTGTACAGACTTGTGAAATCCAATGTCGTAGTATGGCAATAAATGCTAGGAATTTTTCATGGAATCTTCTGTGGACGTTTGTTGCGACGTGTGTCGAGACGATATACTTATTAGATCATGGACAGTTTTATTTTTGCATTTAGAAAAAAAAATATTTAAGAACAAAGTACAATTTTTTGATATAGCTGCATATTAACTTTTATTAGGAAACAAATTTTTGGTATTTGATAGCAAATGGCAAATAGCGAGAAGATGAGAATTGATATGTTAGAGCTGCTATTATTGCTGTTATGCTGTTATAATTTAGAATGAAATTACTTACCTTTACCAAGTATCATTAATTTATTATTGCATTTAATACGTTTTTGGTTTAATTATAATTATTATTAAGAAGTATAAAAAACGCAATCCTACCAACTTGACACAAACAATAATTACGAAATAATTAAAACTGCGAACTTTTCAACGAGATCTTTTATACTTTAATCAATGCCGTTTCAAAGCGGAATCACTCTCTATTGCGATTTAAGAAATAATTTAAAATGTTAGTGAACCTACATATGATTATGACAAAATTACGAGGTCATTAAAATACTTAACAAAAATGAATTAAGACGACCGTTCCCGTAATCTCAGCTCATTACTTCCGCTTCATGGCCGTTAATGGTATGATTATTTATTAAGTGAAATTCCTTATCTCCGTTTTGAATTTGTATACTGTCTGCTTTTCCATTTTCCATTGGCTGCGCAGATTGTATTTCATATGCGATAGTTGATGTCGCCGTCGTCAGCTTCAATTTGCATAAAATGTCATTGCTGGCAGCATGGTGAGACTGCATAAATGCATTCAAAGCCTGTTGATAAATGTACAATCGTATCGTAATCATGTAATGATGAATATCATACAATTTAACTCTTGAAATATCATGACAAGAAATCATATTATATGAGTCATACAATAATGACCTAAGCGACAGTCTATAAGCATGGCATAAAATAAGTCATTTTGGAGTGGCTTACAATAGGCAGGAAGTGATAACCGATAACGTACCTGTAAATCTATATTATTTTGTGTAAGGATCTCAATATTCTCTGGGCATCCGTACGTAGCAGATATCAGTGTAGGAAAGAGTATTTTGATATACTTGATATCTTTGAAGAACTCTTGGGGCAATGTGCACAGCTGCTGCAAAACTGTAGGCGTTTGTCCTGACTGGATTGTAACCTGAGTTGGTTTTAAACAAAGAAGAAAAAAGTGAAAAGGTTATCTGTTGGTGTTGGTACACAACTTATCAACGTCAATTGTATTTAATTTTGCTATGCATATGTACCCAATGACGTTACATAAAATACATACAGTATGCAGAGATACACATAATATGTAACGTCGTTGCATGCATCGCATTGTAATATTTCCTTGTTGAATAAATAGCATCATAATAACTTCAAAGCTATTTTTCTAACACAAAAAGTGAAGCAGATAAAATGATAATGGGAGCATAGTATCAGAGTAGCTACTTACCTGGTTATGTCTATTGCCAACAGTAAAGTAGGCAATGGCGATAAGCAACTCGTTGAGGAGTTTTCGCGTATTAGCATCCGCCCGATGTGGTACAACCTGCCATAATAGCTGACTAGCTATGTGACGGAACTGGAGTGAGACGGCTTCGGATCCCAAGACATTCTGTATCCATTAACATCACTCATAAGTCATCATCATAATCGTATCCATTGCCATTATCAAACTGACGTTAGTGAGCACTAAATTAAGATGTAATGTAAGCACTAAGCCGAAGCAAAGCGACATGATGATGGTGCTAGAGATATATAAAAACAATACGACGATGTTGGTGGAGCAAAAGAGTCAAACCGAACCATCTTCTGAACGTTACCAGACAAAAGTGCTCATAATAATAATAATAATAATACGAGTGAAGTGGACCACTTCTAATATAATGTTGTACCATACTCGATACCGCTACAATAAACATAATTTTTGCCGAGAGTAACTCCCTAGCGCATTGTTGAATGCCTATACATACAGTGAGTAGGCATACACTTAACGGTTACAGGAAATTCAAGTGAATAACCCTACCATCTACTTCATTTCTATAAAAATCATGGTCATTGATTATCATGGAGCCGAGTCAAACTCACCGTTTTTCATATCTCCACAGAGGGTCTCCCTCCATAGTTTCCTTTATCTCGCATATAATATTCTCTTGAACGAATATAATCCCTGAGTACTTAAGCTATAATACGTACATAAAGTCATATAATACTAGCGAATCGACCATCTATTACCTACATGTATACGTACATACTATAAATATTAAGATGTACATACATTTATCTGTCTCTTGCAAATTTAATAAAACTTAATGACTTTTTTCCATCTATGAGTAACTTTGTCATACTTTCTTAACGTTCATTTTGACAATACTTTTACTATGCGTTACGGTTATTTCAGTATTCCACCAACTACTCGCCGCTTTTACTTTTCATTCTTTTCAAAGTTCTTCTTATGATTTAATTCAATTGAAAGAAACGAGACTGCATAAAAGGCACAGTTATTGGCAATGCTCACAAAAGATTATGAATAGTGCAGAAATGTATAAAGAAAGCGTATAGTAATGCAAGTCATAACTGTTAATGCCACAAGTTCGTTATAAAAATCAAAGCTATGAGTTTTTGCATTATTATTATTATTTTATTATGAGTGTAGTCAACTCAGTTTATGTATTTAGCAAAGTTTATGAAATCATCACATCAAAATCAATTCAACCATCCATTATATTTTTGTGTATTTAATGCTTGTCTTTCTTAGATACACGGATTTAATTCCAATTTCTGGATAAAATTAAATGCCATACCTCGATAAGGGAATAGTTAAGCAGATTAATATCAGTTTCAGAAGAAATCACTTTGTTTATAATTATTATATTTGTTTAGCTTTACAAAACTGGCATTTCGTTTTCATTTGTGCTGTGACGCTGAGAAGAAATGGAATCATCCGCAACAAACTAAAAAACCCTCTTGAAAACAAGCCAGGGCACTAGATTCATTTCGCATCATCATTTGGTATATTTTGGCTAGCAATAATAACTAAATAGGTAGGTATATATATAAAATGATGATGTGAGGATAGAAGGAATGGACAAACCACTCTTGTGCCCGTACTTGTACATCAGTTTCTGAATCTGACTGAGCACAGAGTAGGGACTTTTTGGAGTACACGTACCCCTTGTTTAGCTATCATCACCAAAAGACTCAACTTTTCTATTTGATTATCATTTTCTCTTGATGCAAGAGCCACTGAAGCGGATACTCTGTTGAATGTTTGTTGTTTGACTTGAGCTAATTGGAATCTGAATTGTATCGTTTCTTTCCGTGTATCTCATCCTCTTCTCATCTCTTCTGTTTTATGTACTCAAACTAAAAACCCCTCTTGTCGTGTTGATTCTGTTTTCTACTACGCACACAATTCCAAATTTCAAACACTTGTGTGTAAAATGGCTAGCACAAATTCATCTTATGACGAGAAATAAATGTGAGCGAACAACCGATTCTAAGTATTCTGTTGCGCATTAATGTAAATCTCTACTCAAAGATAACAGCATTTAAAAAAAAATATTGCTTTCACAGAAGCTTTCTCTCCGTCTTTATATTTTAAAGCAAAATATCACAATACCCCAAAAATATGAATGCTTACTACAGCCTATAAGCTAAATAAACAGTGGAATCGTCCTGAATTAGAAACTATATTGTGATCCCTGTAATTCTGTGTTTAAATAAATTTTACTTTTAACTGCTTTACTGCTCGTTATACTGAGTTCAACTACTGTATTAAATGCAAACACAAAAGCCGGTGCAATAACATGCAAATATCTCAACTAATATCAAGCAATAAAACAATGGAAAAAAGTTCTTTACCTGCAAGACTTGATGGTCAACTCGAGCTACGGCATTGATTAAAA
>JAHZMT010001341.1:0-31964 GCA_027743785.1 Sinhomidia bicolor
AAATATCCCATACATTTGCTTTTGCTTGTACTTTGACTTATTGTAAATTATGAGCAGAATTTTTTTTCATTTTCCTTGACTTTGAATTCATAGTATATTTCAAGCATGATGAAACAACTTACTTGCAATTTGACAAAATGCAGGTTTAGTCTATGTATGATGACCGTAATTTTCTATTGCAACAAGCAGTTTTCATTTTCTTCATTATACGCAGCTTTATGTCAAATTGCACTTGTTGTACAGTATTTTGAGTTCACCAAAAATTCTAAAAGCAGGTGCGCTTAACTAATAACCTTAAAGAATTCCAATTCAAGGACGTTCCCAAAGTGTTGCTCAAACTTTTATGAAATTCAATTCTTTACTTTTCTATTCATTAAGTTTTCAGCACACCGGCAAGCGGAGCAGAATTTGCAAGAGAGAAACGAAAGCTCAAGTCAAATTGTCAGTTATTTTCTCATCAATGCGTACACATGGACCAAGCAATAAGTCATCTTATTATTCTTTCAGAAACGAGCATGAACAGAAATACATGTCACGAGCCAAAATAATCATAAAATGAAAAAAATGCTTACGCTTATAATATTCCATGCGCTATACATTTTTCTGCTTTCGAACGCTGGAATAAAGGACAAAACTTGTAGTTTTTATGTAACTCGTAATAATGACGCAAGCAAAGACACTAACGTATTTACTGCGCAGTAAACTTATCTCGTATAAATAATTCATCTCATTTTAGATAAAGTAGGCTCATAGACATCTTTATCGTCTATAAAGTAGACCAAACAGTTTCTCAGTCAGTTGACCATAAAAACGAAAAACTACAAATTACATCATTATGCATCATGCCTGGAAACCCATAATTTTCTATTAAATATTTTTTATAACTTTTTTGTTATTATTATTAATTCGTTATTTATCGTTGATAAGCTACTTGAAATGATCAAGTTGACGCGTGACACTACCCGGACAATAAATAAAGTGCAGATAGCACCCCAGCATCCTCCCTCCCATCCTCCTCCGTATTTAATAAGAAAAATAAAATAAAACAGTTTTGAATGTATTTTCCGGCAGCTACGATAAATCTCTGTCATTTTTTCAAGGGCGTGTCATATTCTTTCTAAACCTTTGCAATGCTCACATGATTAATATGAATTTACATTACTCCTCCGGATCAATGGTGAACTTTCTCTTTGAAAAACTTTTTTTTCATACCATTGGCGTAGTGTAGTATAATGTTGTAGGCATTATTACTACTTACTCATTGCTCATCACCCGTCGCAAATATAAATACCTAAATACAAAACAAACGCAACGTTAACTTTTCGTTATTCGTTCACCCGTCAAGTGCAATGTCAAAACAAAATAGGGTTGACGAAAATATGGCTTTTAAGTAGCATGTATAAATGTTTGTGGCTGGCATTGATGGAGAAGCGAAACACTTGTTTGGTGACAAGAGACAAAAAGTTCAAAGAACGCGTTGTTTCACAAGAGAAAGATAAATGAGTGGATTAAAAAGGGATTAACAAGAAGCCATTGTACTATAAACCAATTTTTGCGCAAAGAAAATTGCTTACTCTGTCAGATTTGAGAGGAAAATAATGGCAAAAATGTAAATTAAAAAAATTGAACGTGTCTGCAAGAGACAATGAGAGTGACCATGGAACAATTAAAGATATAGAATGTTTGCAAGGAAAACTGAATTTTAAATGGTGGATTTCACAGCGTTTTCAATGGCAGACCCAAGAAACGGAAATCCCATTGAGCGATGCGAACAGATCATCCCCTAAATTATTTGATAGCTGTCTTTACACTTCACATCTGATTTTTATAGCTGCTTGATTACTGCGTTGTGTGTGCTCGTTTAAAATTTTGTTACCTCCACTCTCAACGGCACAATATTAATCGTAATGGCTAAGGACAGTGCAAACATTGAGTGAAAAAAAAATAATTAAAAGATTTTCTCATTTATTTTTAGCAATTGAAAGAAACAAGTTTGAAGAAAAGAGAGTCTTAATTCATTTTGTGTAAATTCCCTCGTCAAGGAGCTACATTTTTTCAAAGAGAAATACTATGTTTACTTGGGTATATTATTATTGTATCCATAAGAAAAAAATATAGTACGAGCTGCTTGGCTTGTTTCGCTTAAATTAGCAATTTTCAGCCAGTATCACTTGTTCAATTCCTCTCGTGTTGTTTATTAGCTTATACTTTTTTCTACCGCTGCACTTCCTTTAGTATTATCGAGAGAATTGACGCTTTTTTGATCTTGATTTCCGACAACAAAACCAGCTCATCTCAACACTTTGTCGCTTGGTTGGTTCGGATGCTCTCAACTTTCATCAAGAAAATAAATGACAATTGTTAAAAAATGTCAGTACTGTTCTCTCAGAAAAAAAAATTCCTTCTTCCTCACTTGGCGATGGTGATCTCGTCTCTAGTCTGGTATTCCCATTTTCTCTCTCTGCTGAACTTTGCATCTTTGCAAAACTGCCAAACATCCTAGCATACCTTGTTTCTTCTTCTTTATTCCTGTCTATTGCCGGGCACACTATAGCATAATTACTTATCAGTCTGTGTCACACTAATATTTATTATACCACATTCAAGCGCCACCAGGGAGAGAAATATATTTCATGTTTATCGTACATTCATCTTTAACATACCATTTTTCTCCTGCAAAAAAAGAACATTCATTTGATCAAGGCAAGAATAATAGGTGGAGGAAATTAGAAACGTAAATGCATATGTAGTTCGTCAATAATCTCGCTTTACCCCACACAGTTTTTCCATTAGCTGTAAACATAATCGGTTTTATTGCCTCGTGTACATATTTACCATAAAATTGTTACAATACTGCACAACATTTAGAATAATTAGAGTACTATATAGTATAATTAAATTTTAATTATTACAATAATACAATAATAATATAAGAAATACCTAATCACATTAAGGCATACTTTTTCACTTTTTATTAGATACACTTTCTCATTCCCACAACAAAATACATTATCCGTTTTGAATAAGTACCTACTTACATTTTATTACTACTACAATCATTAAAAAGTTGATTTTACACACACATATTATTGAATTGCATGTAATTTTCGAGTGAAAACAATTTGCGAATAGTAATAATAACAAATTGTAGAGCGTGGATGAGAGTGCCAAGGGTACACAAATTTAAAAAAATATCTATCGTCATGATGATCATCAAAATATCGTCTTGTTGTTGGTCGTCATCCTCACATACTTTAATCACTTAACACTTTTTTATCGCTTTTTCGCTCCTTCATCCGTATCAAAATAAAATATTTTATTTATTTTCTATGCACCCAAGCAAGCACACACATTTTATTGCCCTTGACGTACAAAAGTACATTCACGGGAAATGAAAACTTGAGGAAAAGTACAGAAGGCGCTTTTTATGATGATGTTGTTGATGATGGGTTGGTGCGATGGTTAAATTTTGCGAAAAAAATAATCGCAAGTTAAATCGCTAAAGAGAGAATAAACGACTAGCTTCTGTAAGCAGGCATTAAATATTATTATTGGGCGTGCGATATAAAAGTGTCACATGGAATTAGAATAAAAAAATGATGAGCAGAATGAGTAGTGGTATTATAGCAAGCAACAAGCGGAAATGATTATCATGTCGATATACCTAGTCAAAGTATGTAGTAGTAGTAGTGTATTAATTTACCATGGAACAAAGTTTATGTAAATTTGGCATGTAAGTATTATAAAGCTATTTAACAGCGCACACACACCAGCAGCAGTCGCATACACACTCATTAAAACATCAATACTAATAAAAATTAAAATAATTGTACAACACAAAAAACAGTAAAATCTGTCTCTAGACAAAAAACGTTGATTAGAAAAGCAACACAAAAATGTACACAAAACACATAGTAAGTAGTATATAGTTTATTGCGTCAGCGACAGCGGCGCGGCGTAAAATTGTTAGCAAGATTTATATATATTTGACACAAGAAGGGACAAAGTAGATAAATAAATATTATTATGCTATGATGATAATTATTGGCGTTATTTATGACTTGTTTTCTTATTCTAAATCTGCTTTGCCTGATATAATATTTATTTCTTTAAAAAGATTCTTCTAAAAATATTTGCGCTTCTCTCTTTATGTGTCTCTAGTTTTCTTTTTTTCACTGATTTTCACTACAATATTTATAGCTAGTGTATAGTAATTTATGCATACGACTATGATAATATTTTAGTGTTTTGCTAAAAATGCTGCATGTGTAATAATTTATATTTGTTTTTATATGCTTCTGATGATGATGGATTTTTTTGGTAGGTGGCTGGAGAAACAGTCTTGAGAATTTGGGATCCCATCTTATCATGTTTTTTATATAGGTTGATGATTGTCCTTCGTGTATTTTAATTTAAAAATATAAGATTTACCTTGTTTAGTTGAAT
Organism: Sinhomidia bicolor; assembly: GCA_027743785.1. Taxonomy (NCBI): domain Eukaryota; kingdom Metazoa; phylum Arthropoda; class Collembola; order Entomobryomorpha; family Entomobryidae; genus Sinhomidia; species Sinhomidia bicolor. The sequence continues at coordinate 4,447 of JAHZMT010001341.1, forward strand.
GGTTAACTGTTCGTATATTTTTATTTTTCAGATTTATTTTTATTTTTATTCCCAATCAAATTTCCAGAGTCTTTGGCGCCCCCCATCTCGCAAAAGTTCCCAGTTATCATTGATCTCATATTTGTGGTCACGGTAGTCCATATCACCCTCTTCATCATCATAGTCGATTTGCGAGCGGAGTTTTCCAACAACTGAAAACTTGTTGCGCTTGCTTCCCAGTTCATCAACTTTGCACCAGTGATGAGTGATCATGTTGGGCAGTTGTGAAATGACAAGTTTCCAAGAGATAAAGTTGCCACTTTCCAGAGTTCCTGTGATATTGTGCCAGTCGTCGCCAATGAAATAGCTGCATTCCTTGCGGGAGCCGTTTTTCATAATTTCGACATGCTGTTCTTGCTTAGTTCCGTAAATTTCTGGACTTGCCGTCTAACAGCGTATATGTAAAACAGATTCGAAAATATTTGTCAATTCATGATTCTCACTTCGCCCCAGGTATCTTTCCAAGTCACTTACCGTGTTGCGAGGCAGAAGGGGGCTAGGATTTTTGCAGACTATGCTATCATCCTCAATAACAAAGCTGTTGGTTTGCGCGTGACTCTCTCTCAAGCCATAAGACTTTTTTCCAGACGCAGCAAAAATCTTGATGTCTGGAACCTGCAATTACAAAAGTAAAGATTTCAATTTCTCTCGAAAGCTACTACAGTTTCTTCAATAACACAACCTAAAAACTTTAAACTTACATCAGTAAACTCAATTTCCCAATGTTTAGGCCACTGTGCCTTTGCAGCAATAGTTGTTTCCAGGCTGTGCCCCTGGTTGCCAAGTTGAATCTTGACTGGCTCGCTGGATTTGTTGTGTACTTCAGCTCGGTATTTTTTAACGACCGGCTGAATGAGCTCCTTTTCCTTCTTTCCCATTTTAATAATCTGTTGTCAAAATTCCTTTAAAAACCTGATAAAATTTAAAACGCACTAGTCACAGCAACTTGCGAAGCAAATCGTAGAAAATAATGGAAATATTATAAAGGAAAACAAACGTCGGATTAGAAAATAGCAAGGCACACTGGGTACAATGTTTGCAAGATGAGCTTCACCAGCGGAATGATTTCAATAGCTGTGGTGCGTCGTTACTAACTTCCAAAAAATTTTCTTCTTTGGCGTTCTTCAACTCGTCTCTGAACAAAGAGCAATTGCAAAGTATTAAATTTAATTTCGATACCTCGGGTTATATAGATGATAGAAGGACACCTCCACAAAAGCCAATTATATCCCTTTAATGTTTCATGCCTATAAGCAAAAAAGGGACAACGAATTCAAATAGGTGGAATGGAAACGCTACTTTTGCGACTATCCCAAACGTTATACTACATAGTTGACTCGTTTTTAATCCCATCATACTTTTGCATGATCACCACCACCATAGTCACAATGACAATTTAACATTTAAACATTTTATTTCCTTTCTCTCTCTCTCTCTCTCGCGTCCAAAGAAAGGAATTAATGGGATTTGCCAAACGGCAGATGAAACTGAGCAAGTGCGGTGGTTACGATACGTTATATTTTCTCTCATTCAATCAGATAACGCCCGCCCTTTGCTGCACTTTTGAATGCTGTGCTTATAAAAGAAATGAGCCGATCCTCATATAATCGTCATCTTCATTCCTTTCTTTTTCTATAATAATATAATAATAAGCCATGTGCCTACCACTCTTCAATGTCTTTTGAGAATGATATGTATGTGTGCGGTCTATGGTCTATCTCTCTTTCTGCTCGCGTCCGACTCGCGACGTTCTTTCTTTTCTCTCTGGTGTGCATTGCGCGCATACCTCTCTGTCTGTCGCCTTCACACTGACTGGGCAGAAGGTGGTGATGCTAGAATACTTGGAATTGAAATCATCATCATCCAACGCCACTTGCTGACGCTATAATGATATAATGTATAGGTACATTGGATTTTCAGCAATAATTATATATTTATAGAGAAAATGGCATGCTCCAATGGTCTGATACCGCTGGCTTCATATAGCTACCAGCAGTTATTTTTATTTTCTCTAAAAAACTGTTTAATCTACTACCGTGTCTTGTTCTGACGTCGACAAGCGTGTGGAATCCGCAATGCGAATACAAACTTATCATCGTTTTCCCTAAATGCCAAGAGACCAACAAATTTAGCTGCAATTAAAAGCGTGTGGATGCTAAGCTGTTGGTGCACCCAAGTCACAAAAAGTCAATAATCCACCAATTGGCAGTAATGCAGACATACATGGATGTCTCCAAATCTAACTTGTGAAAAATGGATATACACGATAAAGAACAACCATTTTGTTATAACTTAATTCAAAAATATCTTTCTCTGATAATTTTAGAATTGGCTATGAAAACCTATATCAGCGCAACGTAGTTAACCTTGAGTACATTACATATTGTTGGAAATTCAACTTGTTTAATTTTTCAAGTTCAAGACTGTACATCCGGATTTTGGTTTAGCTTGTCAGCAGATTCCCTTTTTTGGCAACTAGGAGGATAAAATCATTAAAAATAGTTATTATTGGCGTTATCTTTCTCTTTAAAGTGTTTTTCCGTATGCAAAATAGTTGAACAAAGGTCAGTTTGTCAGCAAAAGAATTTGGAAAATCTATTCACGCACGCAAAACAACCACACAATTTTTTATTTTATTTTCCATTTGACTGACTTGCTTGACTTGGCTTGGCCTAAATTATTGGAAACTGTGCAGTCATAAATTTGAAAATAAATCAAATGCATGCATGCAATAAATTATTAGCACAGGATATTGCGCTATACCGATAAAATCTGTTTTGTTTCACATTGACAAAAAATATCGTTTCGAAATCAAGGAAGCTGCTGAATGGTGCATAAATGTAATGTCACCGCCGAGACTGTGATGAAAACAGTAGTCAACATGCATGATTTTTTTATTTTGCGTAGTAAAATTCCTTTGGGCATCCACAGGCATTCTCCAACACCACCATGACAACAACATGCACAGACAAAACATGTCGCAAAGAAATATAGAAAAATAAAACTGTTACCAAAAAATTTTAATTCCCACTTTATGGGACATTATCATTACCAGCTCCGTTTTTGTATTTATTATCGATGATTTCTCTATTGGTGAGTTTCACTCCGCACTTTTCTGCGTCTTTTTTTTGAAAGAGAAAAAAAACCATTTCCTTGTCAAGTCTTGTGCCATTTGTCATCATCATCATGGAGACATCCTCTTTGCTCATTTGACTTGAACTGATTTACTCTGAAATTGTATACATGAATGAACTTGACTAAATTATCACAGTTTTGAGTGTCGCGTGGGAATGTATATAGATAATTATATTATGTTTTTCTCTTTTTAAACTTTTCGGGGTAATGTGCGATTACAATAAATAAATTATAAGCAAGCAAGTAGGTAAAAGGGTAGGTAAAGTACGTAGGTGGCAAATAAATTATGATGCGTTGGTGCATTGCAAATTGCTACACGAATTAAACATGAAAAGGCAATTATAATGGAGATAATAATATTGCCCATTTATTATCCCTTTTATTTCTCTAGTGCAAGATAACATGCATACTGTGAGAGCACAGAGTTGCCTAGAAAGTTGCAATGATTGAGTAGAGAGCAGAGCATGTTTTGACAAATGGTTAAAGAAAAACACTGACTTTATCCATTTCTCGCGCCATGTGTCACGAGAAGAGAGAGAAATGAATCAAGCGTGCCTTTTACTTCCGTTGCTGCTAATGCCTAATTACTGCAGTTATAGGTACGCGTCTGCATTTTAAACGAGAATAAAATGGGACGCCCGACGACTATCGTTTTATAAAAATGTCACACGACGACTTATGCATGCGCTTCATCCATCCATCCATTTATTTGTTTAATGGAATAAAATAATTTGACTGTAGTATGCCGTCCAATTAAATAAATATGAGCATGTGCCTACAAACTAAACGGTTGGGTCGGGGGATGAATGATAATGATAATAATGATATGAAATGGAGCCATGGATTTTTATGGCAGACTACCAAGGAAGAAGGAAAAAAATTAATGGTTGGAGGATCAGCTTGTGCACTTCAAGGACTCCAATTGCTAGAGAAAAGGAACCGAGAAAAAGTGTGCACAAGAAATGGGGGATGCATTGCAACAGGACAGGAAGATTACGCAAAAGGAAACGCGTGCTCGCTGTATGAAAAAATATCATCTTTGCGGAGAGATATTATCGACAAGTTATCAATCACCAAGAGAACACACCAACAACGATATTTTATTTCAGTGGGATGATGATGATGATGAAAATGCTGATCATTTTGATTTGGTGACGGTGACGGTTGTGGAGAGGAGGGAAGAACAGTACAAGAATAGATAAGTACGTACATAAAAATAACTTGTTTTGCAAGATTGAAATGATTAAATCTTCATCACGATGGTAATTTTCCTGTTGTGTGTTCCTGCTGTTGCCTGCCACTATATACTGATATGACCTCTCTTTAGTGTACTTACTCGTTTTGTAGGAAGGGAATGAAAAATTATCGACAAATTGTAGTGGCAAGACACATCAATTCCTTTGTTGCTCATTCGATTAATTTCTACGAGTAACTCAAGGACTCTCACAGGAGCAATAAAACTAATATTATTATTAGAAGAAGAAAGAGAAGATGATCAGATTAGAAGGAGAATGATACTGATGTTCATGAAATCATGGTTACAAATAGCATTTACAAGCTTTCCGGAACGATTCTGTGGTTGTTTGCTACAAAGAAAACGTTGCAGTTTACCACGCACTCATAAAAATAGCAGTTCTAAGCATAGTAGAATTACAATTGTGTGTGTCAATGCATTAACCTGCTAAATAGGTGGAGAAGTACAATGAAAATACAAAAATGCTAAAAACTGTCATTCCGAAAACATCAAAATATTTTTTTTTTCAAAGTTGAATGTCTAGTTAATCCTTACTTCCTACGCACCATTCTTAGCAACAAAAGTTGAGAAGAGTTATGACTGGAATTTAAGTTTTTTGACACTGACAGCAACTAAGCCTAAATACTTAATACGTTTTTACATTTGTTACATATATGCGATGGTAGCCAAATGCAAATTTTGTGAACTTTTGCTGTGTGTTTTATAATATTTAATACCGGACATTGTTATAAGTTGATAGAAATAGATAGCATGTTTAGTTCATCTTACCAATCGACAACACGAAAATTGAAAAAAACCAAGACCCAGACAACAGAAATTGGGCTAAACAACTTGGCCTGACTTGTATTAAAATATGTAAAGTTCACAAGAAAAAAGTCAAAGATCATTAGCACATGAATTGGTGAAAATAATGGCAAAGGAATTTATAGGCACATTTAATTTATTATCAAACAAACAAGCATGCATAAATACATAAAATAGCATAGCAGCAGGGATCGGACAAATAGAACATATTCATACGATTCATATAATTTTTGATAAAGTTGAGATTGCTGTTGTCACGTTTTACTATTATGCATAAAACAGCTATTTTTTAAAAAATAATAAGGTTATCATTGATGATATCATTATTATCTCTTTTGTCATTTGTGTGTGTCCTCCCAAAAGTCTTGTTTTATTTTATTCGTTAAATTGTGTGTGTGTGTGAGAGGGGGGGTAGTTGGACGTGTTGTGCGGCGGGATGCATCAATGCAAAAATATTTTGAATGTGACTGAGAAATATTGAAGTAGGGCAGAGGAGACAAAAGATCAGATAAGAAGAAAAATAAGGAAGAAAGCAGTGCCACGGCTGTTACGTGTGAGTGAGCTGTTCTGTTCTGAAAATTGAGACCCAACTGCATAATAACAAATAATAAAGTGAAAATTGTGCTACTCGCGTGGAGAGATCTATTTTCTACATCTTTGTTCGTCTAATAAGAGGAGTGAGTGATTAATTACCGCCTTCTCTGCTGTTGCGCTGTTGTGTGATGCGAGTGAGATATTATCAGATCCGATCAAAAGAGAATAAAACGACACTTTAACCAAATTTACATTTTCATGCAAAAGTCAAGTAAATAGTAAACGTGCCAATTTTATCAATCTGATCCTCAAAAATACTACTACACTTTTATAACTTAAACAGCCTTCATCTCATCCCATGAGTAAAATAAGTAAGTGGGAAAGATCTACGCATAATCTGTAACGACAACACTTTTGTAGACAAGACAGTGCGAAAACTGACACGGTCGATACCGATACGATGATGATGAAAGTTAGAATCAAACAGCCTTTTTTGTTGTTTTCGTCATGTATTGTCATCATATCCACTAGCGTGCATGCATGCCGTCCTTTATCGGTTCGAAAGCAGTCAATAGACAACTTTTTTTATTAAATAAATACGCAAAAAAACATTAAAATTTCGCTTGCTTTAGCTTTTATCAATATACCTATTTGCGTTTATAAAAGAAATTTGTGGTTTTCTGAACGGAATCGGGAGAATTCATTGGATCTTTCTCGTGTCATTGTCGATTGAATGAGGATGGAGGATACTCCGACACTACGCTGGGTTCTTTTATAAAGGTGTTTCTAAGCTGATGGCATGCATTTTTTGATGGGCTAGTGAATTTTTTCCCCCGACTTGACTTTGGTATTGACTGCTAAAGCTCTAGATGCTGGTAATTTGCCAAAATGAAATGCGAGAAAGGGTGAAATGAAGAGAAAAAAATGGCAATTGAGTAGAGACTGAGACAGCACGTGTAATGTAAAGTAAACAATAAGTAGAGAGAAATACGGATGTGCAGGTAAAAAACTAAACCCATATAACAAACTCCAACCAACTGCCTGAAGGATTGAATCAAATTTACATATCAAAATCTAGACTTTATTTAATCTGATATGATGATGGCATGTGAACAGTATTATTGGAAGAACTTTTGCCAAATACTACTTCAGTTTTTCTCCCTTTAAATTACACAATAATGTTAATGGAAATACAATGTAGTACTAACAGGTAATATTGCTTTAACACGAGGTTTTTATAAATTGCTTATTATAATTTGGACGGAAGTTGGTTTGAAAATTAAACATTTCCTTTTCCGCTTCAATCGAAATGCAAGCTAATTCACTAGCTAATAAAATTTAAAATACTTTCAATAATTATAAAATATACCAAATATTTTAGCTCACTATTTGAATGACAATAATTGCACGGTTACATAACTGATACTAATCATTTTTTGTACAAAAGCTACAACAACGGCGTGTAGTAATATTGTAAAATACAAAATATTTTTTGCTGTTATTTATAAAAAATAATAACAAACGTTTTTTTGGAAAGAAACAAGTAAATTTAAACCTATCTCATTTGAGAATTTTTAAATGAAAAATCTCACAATATTGCTTAATTATGATAATAAATAAATAAATTCTTTAAACAAAAAATAACAAAAAATTAAATAAATAAATTTAAAACGGCCGATAATCGATAAGATAATTATGATAATGAAAAGCTGCAAAATTACAAAAATGATTTAATTAATAATATGCAACAGAATAAATTACTACACATGTGGATAAATGTACATTTAAATATTATTTCCTTTTACAATATAATATCATCAAGGCTGACTCAGACTTTTCGTCGATTAATTTTTTTAGCCACACAACACAAATGTTTCCATTAAATGTAGTAAGGTACCCCAAAATAACTTCGTTCCTCTTTAGAATAGTTTAGCAAACGAGCGACATATTGCGCCAGTTAAAAATTTTCATTTAAAAATAGTGATAATGATGAACCATCTGGCGATTAAAACCTTATTTTTATTTGACCACCTTTAATTTCTTTGGTTATTTGTTTACACCTCCGTCCTGAAGCCATTAACACTGACCGCCTTGCTTAAATGAATTTGACTGGGATAGCAAGAGTTGAAGCCGGTAGACAGGCTATCCGACCCGGGTCCCACACTTGCGCCTCCCCCTCCTGCCTCATTTCTAGCTACCAGCACACTCAAAGCCTGTACCCAATCGTTTGCGTTTTTTCCGTCCTTTGGCTTGAGTACCACCTTTTTATCTTGTGTGAAAATCTCAAATGCCTTGGGAATTTGACGTTGACCGCGAGTCACCCGGACACTCAAAATTTGGTGGAGATTCAATGTGCTCGTGGAATCATTACCACGAGCCATTAGCTGACCTCCGGATAATGTAAAGTATCTTGTTCTCCATCTCTTGAATAATTTCCACTTGCCTTTCTTTTCCTTCAAGCAACCTTCCAAAATAGGTTGCTCTGAGGTGAGAAACTGCAGTGCTCTGCAAAAAATTATAAAATATGTCGGGATTAATTTCTTCACCTATCATATCATTCTCTATCAATCTATCTATATCGCACCGCCTCGTCATATGTATAGGTATAAATCTATAACAACTTTTGCAATACGGGCAAGTTTTACCTGCTTGGGTGATTACAAAAGAAGCATCCCCATTGTGCTTTCAGAGCGTTAAACTCAAACAAATCGAAAAATCCGGAATTTCTCAGCTCCAGTAATAAGCAGTCTTGGTCGCGTGTACTTGGAAATGCGCTTGTGACAATGGTCAAAAACGTTTTATTCTCGCACTTGAGTATTTCCCAGCAATTTTTCAAGCTGCTCACAGAACTCTCTCTTGTGCTCAGCGCTTGACTCTGACTCCGTGCCTGCAGCGCCAGAAACATTAGATGGATCCACACCCGAGGAAATCGAGTTTTCATACTAAACAGACGACTCCCACTGTAAATACAGTGCTCAGTTTGGAACTGGCAGGCAAAGTGAAGCTTGGCATTTTTTCGATTTTTCCTCTCCTCAATGGTGCACTTGACAGGAAGGGGAATTCTTACCGTAATTTTCTCCATGTAAGCCTTAATCTTTTCCAAATGCTTTTCACAAAAGTGCTGAACCACGTCCCTCATGGGAAATGGTTCAAAAACACTGATTTGAGGCTGGGAATGGGCGACTACCACAGCAGAAGTGGGAGAACCGGAAATGGGTCTGCCGCCATTATTTGTGCTGCCACCGCTGTTATTGGAATTTTCTGGTGATGGGGCGTTCTCTACAGACGGGCTTTGTACCAGATTCATGTGGCTAATAACACCGCCACCTAGACCGCTAACACCGCCCCCACCACCACCGGAGGATGTGTCAATAATTGAAGCGCCTCCAACTCCAATGCCATTTGACATTGCGGAGACATTATTGTTGTTAATCGTAGCACTGTTCATTCTCAAATCGGGCTGACTCATTACCGAATTGACAAGTTGATGATGACTCATATGATCCCCACTACTGGCGGCTCCTCCTCCTCCACCACCCCCACCTGACATCATTGGACTTAAAGGCTGCATTTTTTGGTGATGATGATGCCCATTTTGAAGTTTATGCCCAGAAGTGCCGTAATGATGTTGGGCAGCCTGATGATGTGTATTGTAGTTTCCGGTGGGATTCGTCTTTCCGCTGAGAAAGCCCGAATTGCTCGTAATATTATAATTGTTATTGCTCAGGTAAATACTGTAAGATATATTATTATTATTAAATCCACTTCCGGTCAGTTGATTAGTGCTGAGCCGACTAACAAAGTTGTTTGTGGAGGAGAGACCATGTCCACTCAGAATACTGGCGGCGGAGGAGCTAAACGTACCAGAGTTTCCAATTAAACTGTGATGCTGACCACCCACTCCGGGTCCTCCTCCACCAAGATGACCATGTCCGTTTCCTGTTCTCGTTGGGGATCGTATACCCGTTGCCGTCCATGCAAGATCATGTGGAGGTGGAGGGACAACAACAGCAGTGCTACTGGCATTTGTACTTCCGGCTGCTGATGGAGTCATGCTACTTTGCGACGTTCGCAAGGAATTTAGGTGATTACCAAAGTCTTCTCGGAGACCACTAATACTGGAAGCGCTTCTATTCTGATATGCTGCCACGGGTGGAATGGTTATGTTGATACCACCGCCACCACCTCCTCCGCCTCCTGTTCCTCTTTTTCTGTATTCTATACTAGAGAAATTATTCATAACAGGCGCGGGAGAACGACTCGAGTTGATTGTGATTGTTGTAGGTAAACCGATGGGATGAGGAGGCGTTGTCGAGCTGGTAGAGGGTGTGTGTGGAATGTAAGTACTAAAACTAGGAACACAGAGACCTGCTCCCGGAATGCCGCTAATCTGTTGGTGATGAGACGAAGATTGATTGTTGTGATGCATTTGCTGGTGCTGTTGTTGCGTCTGTTGAGGCTTAGTTGAGGGTATCGATAAATTTGCAAGTCGACTGATGCTCAGTGCCAAACTCGGAGGATGATTTGATAACCTATCTGTACTTCCATCTAAAATGGAGTAGTTGAGAGTTTTTCCCTGTGAGGAGGATACCATGTGAGGTGGATTTGTTCTAGGCGTTGTTCCGGTTTTTGTCATTTTGCTGTTTAACGGACTAAGTGTGGAGGAACCACTCATCAACGAACTTGGCGACGTTGTCTGCAAAAGCTCTGCTGAAGAAGATCCGGTTGGAGTGCCACTCCCATCGCAAAGGTCCCAAAGTTTGTTGAGTGCGGCATGACCCACTCCGCTAAAATGACTGGAAGATAGATTTACACTTTTGCTGATGGCAAACATTACTTCACTTGTGATTAGGAAGGGAGAGTGATGCGCCAAGCTGAGAATCTCTCGAAGAATCTGCAGTTGACATGATTGGTCTTTACTAGCCACATCCAAAAGCTTGATCATTCTGTGGAGAAGAATCTGTCGACATTTGTCTCTCTTTGCAGGACTTCCACTACTTGACTGAACCACGTGGCGGAATATTTGTGCGGCGGTAACGGCATTTTGTGGTGCGGTTCCACTGTTGTTACCAGACCCATTATTCTTATTGTTTCCTCCAACCCCACCACTTTGACCACTACCTCCTCCACTGTTTCCACTTGCTCCTACTCCACAATGGGAACTAGTGTCTGCTGACTTTATCACCGCTTCCTGAATTTTATCCAGATGATTTTCCAACAGCTTTGCATCATTTGACATTTCCAGGAGGACTTCCAACGTGGGGCCAACTGTCACTGGATTATTTAAACATATTAGAATTTGAGGAAGACTGGGTTGTAGAATTAGCGACCTGTTGCTTCCATTATTTCTTGCCGCTACTAGTTTGAACAAACCCAGCAAGGAACACTTTTCCGTGTCATCACACTGACTCAGTAAATTGGCCAATGCCATCACATGTTCGTTAATACGCTCTGGATTCAAAGTGTAAATTTGAGGAAGTAATCTCGCCAGACTGTAGTTACCTCCAATGACGGAGTCAATAATTGGCTGAATATGGCTTGCAAGCAGTTCCGGATGTTCTATCGCTGCCAACGGAAGGTACGAACTAACACTCCGACTCAGTTCTCTATTTCCTTTGTGCAAAAATTTCACTGCAACCGGAAGCGCCTGTTTCATTACATTTCTCTTGGAATAATTTAGGAATATACAGGCGAGCACATCACTAGCTATTTTGGCATGAGGAGGATCAGTCTCCTGTGCCAAGGGTTTCAGGTCATGATTTAGCGAGGTTTTCAACAAATCCACAAGTGGGTCAATGTGTAGTTCAATGCAGTCACTGTCCCGCAGGGCAGCGGTAAGACGGGCAATGCAAATTTCCACTACACTTTGATCATTCTCGTTATCGATATAACGGGAGCCAGAAGCAATCTCTTTGATACGTTCCAAAATCTCGGAAATGTCATCCAAAATCACCGAGTCGGCCAGAGTGAACAAGTCCCCGGCTTTGGACAAGTCTTTCGACTTTAGTACGAGTGAAAATAAATCATGCATCTTGAGCGTAATTTATGTACAGGCGAAAAAGATGACAGTAGTTTTAAATACTATTTTAGTCAGCAATTATCTGAAAAATGAAAATGGGAAAAACTTATATTGTCTTTTCACATGACATGAAATAAATATAAATTCATGTATCTACTTTACAGTCAACTTACTGCTGTGCTGTTGTTGGTAGGTACACCTTCCTCCCAATATACTTCCCATCACTTTTATTTATAGACTTTCATCACTTCTTAATCTAAATTACTGAAAAGCAAATAATAGTTCTCCAAACATTGGCGAACAAAATAAATGACACAGTTTTTACTTTAATAATTACCTGTTTTCAAGTATTCACTATTTGCTGCACATTATCTTGTTGCATGCTGCTGCATGCATATACGACGTAAACCCACTCCTTCTTTTTTTACTGATAGTCAGTCAGTCAGTCGCATCATCATCATCACCACCACCACAAACTACAACAACCATTTAATGCCTGATTGTATCATTATCATGCTATGCATTAAAATATAATCAATCATTTATAAATGCTAAATTATAATCATCTTCACGATCATCATGTTTGTCACATGGAGCTTGACTATATTACATACAGTGAGCGAGCTAGTAATAATAAAAATGGTACAACAACTGATACACTAATAAAAAACACAACCAAATTTAAGTCAAAAGTGCATCGTAATTAATAACACGCATGTACAAACTGTTGCACTTATAATGCTCACATGTTGTTCTTTCCTATGCAAAGACAAAGAGATGTTACAACAGCCACTAAGTATGTAGATAATTAACTTAACTACAACAACAAATCATTAAACGCTGCTGTGGCCAGCAGCGTGCGTGCACAAAAGCAATTTTCTTTCTTTTTTAAACTTTACAACTGCTCTTACATACTTTATTACTACGGCAGTATAAAAATTTAATTTAACAATAAATATTTATTGGATCTTAATCCTGTGTTTATACTGATGATGAGTTTTATTTGATTTTGGTTTTGGAAAGCGCGTGCTCATACACTGCGCACAGCCACTACATTTTATTTATATAGGTACAAAACTTATTATTATTATTACTTCTCTCATGTGCCGCTATACAGATTGACATTTAAGGTTAACTTGAATTTAACAGCAACAAGTGCAAAAATAGCTGCCTACATACATTATACAACTACAATATATAACAGCATTATCCAATTTAGCCTTTTTTTCTTTGCTGTTGTTGCTGCTGCTGCTGTCAATACTGACGTTTTCTTGTTAACATTATATATTTTACTCAATACACGACATTAACATTGCGATACAACCGAATCAAGTGATGGCATTAATATTTATATAAATGAATGCGTATATGCAATGGAATGCATCATCATCATCTTCTTCAGTGAATTCCTCCACATAGCTGTTTACTTGTTGAACAGCAGCAGAAAAGTTAAGAAAAATGTTTTTTTTTCGTCTTTTTGCTGATTTTCAGTAGATGTGTGGTATTGCTGGTGCCTGCTGCTGAAAGTGAAAAAAAATATGTTGTTTGGGATACTGGGATTTTATATAAGGGAAATAAAAGTTAGCGGAGGAAAAAAAGCTCTGGGTTTGTTTGGTGTGTAGTCATACTAGCAGCAACTACCATGGTCCGTGAGCACTGATGAGAACCATTTCAAATTTACAATGCTTCAGCAGCACATAGGTAATATGCACATCTCATCTGTACTACAAGGATGCACCTGTGTGAATGTGTGAATAAGTGACGAGGAGGTGAGACACGATAAGTTGACTAGGTATCTGCTTATATGGCTACATGAATGTTGGTAGTGGTGGTGGTGTCATTTTAGAAAGTAGAGAGAGAGAAAAAGACTGACTGAGAAAAGCTCTTGATGGACCAGCAGACCAGGGGATAACAGTCAGCTGAAAAATCCTGCTGTCTTTTTGCTGATGGTGATATGATGGTCCATGTACTAAAGGTACAGCGACACAGTACTTGGATTACAAACGCAAAGTAGTAGAGTTCATCATCATCTGCCTTATTATTGGGCAACATTTAACCAAAAGGGATGCATATGTGAAGGTATTTGTAGACATGTATGATTGGTGGAGATTAATGTGTGATGACGATGATGATCATGGTTAGTAATTGCATAGAAATTTGTATGTAAAAATAAAAAAGGTACCACTAAATATTGTTCGCCGAGAAATGAGATGTTTCGAAATAACTGAGGATTGACTAGTTAGTGCACCCAACAGACAAGTTGACATACACATACAACACAACAACGCTTTGTGGCTTTGTCGAAAGATGGGTAATAATGTTCTAGTATATGTATTGTATATATGTGGTACAAATTTCATGTATTGCTAGCATGTTACACAAAAAATTGTACAGATCGCAGCACAATTTCTGTACCTCTGTTTTGTATGAAAACATTACACAAAGCTTTTGAGGGTCTGAGGAGAGCATTCCCCTGCATTTCAATTACAATGTAACTCATTTGACGAAGTAAGACAAACAAATGACAAAGGCGAGCAAGGAATACCAAGAAATTTGTAAGACTGCAAGTTAGTTAGTCATCGTCATTGATGCTACCACCAGTTCATTAACTCTTCTGTGTGTTAAGCTAAATACTGATAACGGAGGGATGATGACTAATTTATAAAGATGGTACGTGTTAGCGGTAGCACCATAAAATTGTCACTCCAACCTACCAACTATGTATTTTATGCAAGAGATCTAACTAATGAGCATGTCGATTCAAAAATTGTTCGACTTCAAGCATGAGAATATATTCTTTTCAAATATAAAGCTGCAAGGGCACAACAGATATTTTTTCAAGCATTTTAAGCGTGCGTGCTGTACTTAATTAAACATTTGAAACCAAGATTAGTAAACTGTCGAAAGGCAGTTTACTAATTTTTACTTAAAGGCAGTACTGCAGAAGGAAGACTACCAGGCAGAAAGAACAAAGAGTACAAACACAGTGGTAGCAAGCTGGTAAATTGAATAAATGCTTACCTACATTGAAAAGTAAGTTTCCACTTTAAAATTGTACATATACATGATGACTAGGAAAATTAAAAACTTACCGTTTTCGTGCAATGTGAGCGTAGGCTCACGTTATCATCGTGTCTCTATCAAAAATTATATCAGTTACACTGCAATCTCTCATGCAACAATGCAAAATGGTGTTTTCCCTCACAATCAGTGAACCCATATATAGGAGTATCAACAACATCATACCTGTTTCGTGTTCCATTCTTTTTTTTTTATCATTTTAACCCTCTACCCAGTTATCTCATGTATACATGCATGCTAACAGATTACGTTGTTTGTTGATCGTATCCTCAACCAAATCTGCACTCCACATAGAAAAATCTAGTATAACGATTTAACGATACCATGTTACATGCATACATGCTTACCTAAATATACACACTTGGTCGTCTTTCTATCCATCTCTCTCTCTCTCTTTCGGTATCTAGCTTTATCACTTTATAGAAGCAAATTCCATCACTGCTGCACTGCATGTCCTTCTTGTCCGTCCGTCCGTCACAACTTATACCCAACCAACAACGTAACCCACCAAGCCTTATAAGATTAAAAACGGTGGTTTCCCAGCAACTATGCACATCTCTCCTTTACATTAAATCCGTCTCCTCTCTCTCTCTAGTAGGCACATAGGTATACGTGCACTCATGTTCTGTCCTCGTGAATGATCATGATCACCATGATGATGATCATGATAATGATGGTCCTCCTCACATCACATCGGTAATAGTAGCAGCAGCAGAAGTAGTAGTAGTGCCAGTGCAATGCAAACAACAAGACACAGGAAGGAGGAATAAAACCAACAACAACCATTGCATTGTACACCGACTAGTAGAGTAATATTTTGTGTATATGTATGTATGCTTGCCTGGCCTTTCTGCCTAGTTACATGGATAAAATACGCTTGCATTTGCTGCTGTTGCTAGAACAGCTTTCGAGGACATGGAAAAGAGGTATATTAAAAGGTACAACAGCCATCAGCAAAGCTCTAGAAGAACGTTGACGATGAATGGGACTCCATGATGGAAAAATTATTATTAAGCATTATCGACAAAGCATTAAATACTTTGGACACACAGGAATAAATATGAACAAAATAAACCGCTTGCAGTAGTAGACATATTTCTTTTCTTTTTTTTGAAAAAGGGCAAAGAGACTTCTTATTGTGATTTTATTATTTTTCATTTTTATACTTTGGTATATATATAATGTATATATATATAATAGTAGCAGTAATTATAATGACGATAAAATAACGATGACGATGTTGATAGATAGAATTCTACTACTCTTTTTATTAATTTGTTCAATATAATGTACTTCTCTTTGCTTAAATATAATAGTACATCTTCTACACAGTAGTAGTAGTATAGCTGATGATGATTATTACACACGTATGTAATAGTAATAATAATATATACTTTTCTTATAACGCTTTTTAACTAAAATCCTAATAAACTAACTTCTATATACGATAATAACAATAATATAGTTTATATCTATCAATTATACTGATGTACGGTACATTTATTTAATTTAACTAACAATTAATTACGACGACTTACTTTAGAACATAAAAGTTGGAATATATAATTCAACTACAAAGCTACAAATACAACAAAGTAGTATCATTCTTTTATATATATGTATTTATATATATATATATACCTACATATACGATTTTTTACGGCAGCTCATATAATTTTAGGCTATATACAATATAAAGTAAGGTAAGGTATATATATATATATAGATATATGCGATTTTTTCTAACAGATAGTAGTAGTTTGCCTCAAGTATATAAAGTGTATAATATAGAATAGTGTACAGAGCTCTAAAGTATTTATATTATGTTTTAATTGTTTCACACGACGACGAGCGTTGATGCGTAGTTAAAGTGGTGCTGTTTATTATGTCGTGTACACGTCATTTAACGAAAACGGTACCTGCCATAATAATATGATGATGACATAGTAAAAACGGAATAGTTATATAATAATAATAATAATTAATATACTTAATGATAATAACGATGTTATGATAAATGACATTATTATAATAATGATAATAATAATAAATTGGTAATATGCAGTTGAATAATAATGCATCATAGGAGAGATGTAAGTATACTTGATATTGATAAAATGGATTTTTCGAAATGAAAATAATGTTTGATTAAGTTTTTGTTTATGACACCGATGACACTGATGGAGGTCCAGTACCATTTTGCCCTCGAACTTTGAGAATGTCACCTCGTCTTCTACTTCTGTACTCCGTAAAGACCTTCTTCTCTACGCCTTTAATCCCGCTTTCGTCCTCCTGACTCAATTGTAATTCCCCACAGGTAGCCATGCTAAACTCCCAAGGTCTTGCTGGTCTGCTCATGATCCACGCTGTCGCTTCTGTAGAACAAAAAGAGAAAATGAAAAAGTAGGTTAGTTAGCTGAAATTGTGGACAAATGGAGACACAGCCATTGGTGGTTCAAGAATGGTAAATGTATACTTACTTTTGAGAAAAGTGACTTTATTTGGATTAAACTTTTTTGTGGAGCCCCTTCCACTAAAAGTGCATTGGATCACCTCATCGTCCGTGAAGATTTCATCAAACAGAACTTTGGCAACTTCACAAACAGCGTTAGTTCTGCTTCCCTTTTCGGCTGCCTTGGTCCAAGCATTCTGCGTAATATTTGAACCTTCATATGGGCCATCGAGGTCAAGAGGAACATGATCTTCAGGTCCGATCATGTGAGGAGTATTTGGTTGGGGTGTTGAGGGCATTCCCATACCGCCATGGGACATGGGGGATTGCACAGGCACTTGTTGAGGCGTTCTAGGCCCCGATTGCATTGCACTGGTCCCGGGTGTCATTGGTAAGGAAGGATTGTTACTCGGGGGTCCACCATTAAGATCAAACGGGTAGGTGGTCGGTGGAAGTACGGAACCTCCACCGCCATTGCTTAAACCCTGCTCGTTACCAACTTGGTTAACTGGGTTGCTTTGGAAGTAAGGATTTGGCTGGGATGGCTGTTGTTGTTGTTGGGGTTGAGGTATGGCTCTAGCGTTGGTCATCATCCCATTCTGTCCACCTGCATTGACCATACCATGATTGTTTAAAGGTTGAGTGTGTTGTTGGGAGGGCTGGTTCTGCTGCTGTCCATTATTTTGCCAGTGAACAGGACCCGTGTTTTGAGACTGATGGGGATGGTGAGGTTGTACATTTGGATAGTTTGGAGGTGGTGCTGTCATGCCGTTATGCTGCAGTGATGGTTGTTGCTGCTGCTGAATTTGCACATAGCCACCATTGTTTCCGGACGGAGGAGGAGCGTATACAGAGGCACTTTGTTGTTGGTGATGATGAAGCCCAAACTGAGCTCCGGGTCGGTTCACCGGCATTCCCCCCATTATGGTTTGTTGGTGGGGATGATGCTGTTGTTGTTGTTGCGGGTGGTGAGATGTCATTCCTTGAGGTCCAGCTACATATTGATTGTGTTGCTGTTGTTGTAAATGACCGTTGGGAAGCTGACGAGCTCTCATCATTAGCCCGTTTCCACCCCCACCGTTGCCATTCATTGTCATGTACGGATGCTGACCGTGATGATGATTTTGAAGGAATTTGCTGGATCGCATTGGACCACCACCGCCACCGCCCATGGGTAATCCATTGTTTATCATATGCCCGTGCATCATACTTTGTTGACCATTAATCTGAGGCATACCGTTTCCATTGTACATCATACCTGGATTTCCGTTCGTCATGCCCATTGAATTAATCCCCATTAGCTGCGGTTGGGGTTGAGGTGGTTGTTGGATGTGCTGCTGCTGAAGGTGTGCTTGCGGCATGTTATGGTGTTGCTGTTGCATAGGTATATTATTATGTTGCTGCTGTTGCTGCTGTGGCGTTGACTGATTTTGATTTATATTACTATCCTGATTTCTGCGATTACTGATGAAGTCAGCGAAAAATTGCTCAAATTCGGAAATTCTGTAAGTAAATAAGAAAAATTACATTCCACCGTGCAATATACTTTTTTGCAATTTACTAGCACAGTTAATCTGCATTTGAGCCATATATAATATAGGTACACGCAAGAAACAAGATTTAGTTACTCAAAAGTTCTTTTCACTTACAAATTTGGATTGTTTTCGATGTGATCCGATTCGCAAGTCTGAAAACTGGATAAAGCAACGTTGGAAAGGCCAGCATTTCCATTTTGAACTGGAACTGAATTCGGAGGATGTAATTGTTGTTGCTGTTGCTGCTGCTGTTGTTGTTGTTGTTGAGAAGGTTGCTGTGCTGGCACTGCATTTTGCTGAACGCTATGGTTCATTACGGGAACGGGCAGTAAAGGATCCGTTGTCCCTTCTTGCAATAACGCTGCTAGCGAAGGAGAGCTGTGCATACTACTACTCTTACCGTTATTCACGGTACTGTTATTACTACTACTGTTGTTCGTATTATTCTCAGTTGGAAAGGTCGGTGAGCCGTTGTTACCGAAAGAACCGTTGCTGCCACTACCATGGTCGCTCATGGCAGAATGCATAGGTGTTGCGGGAGTTAAGGGGGTCATTGGTCCAGGAGTGCACACACTTCGGTCTGTCCACGGGGAACCAGGAGGAACTGCGGTGGTATTGTTATTTCCATTTCCATTACTTGGAGGAATACCACATGGTTTTTGGTAGAAGCCACCCCCTCCCGGCGTTGCGGGAGTATTTGGGTAGGAGGAAATGTATGGCGAACTTGGTACAACGGCGGTACGACTGTATCCAGATCCTGGAGTCGCAGGCTCGCTCCCACTCCACGGACTATTGGGAAATTTGTGGTGGTCGTGGGTGGAAGCGGCTCCTGGAGTCCCAGGATTTAGGTTGCCATCAGGAGATAACCTATAAGAAAATAATTTTTCAATGTCATTTTCAAGCAAGTAAAAAAGCACAAAGCATTTACTATGCATTTTAGCAGAAAGGTACATATTGAAAAATACATTTTCGCAACATAGATGGAGGAGTCTTGTATGTCTGCTGAGTTCAAATATATATATATATAGGTCTCTAGATTAACCTATTTTGAATACCGTATTACTAATAAAAAGTGATAATGAATGCGTCTGTTCTGTATACGTAGTAGAGCTATATGCATAACCACTGCGCTATTATATGTCGCTAACTCCAATTGTTATAATAACTATATCTGGATGAGTCATTTATTACATGAATCATTATGGACAATGGAATAGTGACCCATTATAGTTTGTATGCATATTAAAAGGCAGTTAGTTAGATAGTTAGTTAGTACTGAGCTGAAACAAAAAGAGATGCACTGACTGCACTAAACCTTGAATAAAACCTCAACCTCTTACTACACAAGTTGCAAACTATTGAGAATTGAGAGTGTGTGTGCCTATATAGATATGGCTACCGTGTGTGTGTACTATGTATTTTCATACTGCTATATATGCGAGCGAATGCTATTTGCTTATCATCCATCACCAATGCTTTGAATAAGCATTTGGTCAAATCAGAATCAACCGTGCAAAAAAGTCTGATAATCAAATGAAATATGATATGATACTTCTCTCTCGGAGATAAAAAACGCTTTCCACCTGAAACTATTTTTTATGTTTACTTTGACGACTTTTGACATGTGTGAAAATTATAAACATGAATGCATGCAGAAACAGCCGTGATTTTACTGAAATTATATAAAATGCTTGCGGCATATAAAATGTATTATATAAAATTACAGAATTAATTACAAATGCAATAAAGAATGCAAAGAAAAATTATTAGAATTTGAAACCCCAGCCGAGTAAAAAAAGCCTCTTAAAACTAGCATGCATGCATAGCATATATATTTTTAAAATCAAATACGCAACTCACCTAAAATGACTTCCTCTTGGAGTACCAGGTCTTGGAGTCCCCATTGACGTTTGTTGTTGCTGGCTTCCTCCAGTTTCTTTAAAGAAACAATACATCATTTTGTTAATTCCCATTATTAAATGACTATATTGGTAATCAATCAACACTTTTGCAGCAATTTAAAAAAATTACACTAGCTAATAACAGCTATGAAAAATTCACAAAAAATAATTAATATGCTTGACAAGTGCAAGTAAGTTGAAACCTAAGAAAAAAGACAGCAAACAATGCGATAATGATTTTATTAAGCAAACAACTTTGACTGACCTTGCAAATATTGCGACAGCGGAGACAATAGCCCAGGTTCATACGTTGAATTCATTGCGGCGGAGAATTTTATTTTAAAACTTTGGATTCACCAACTTTTAAAATATATAGTTTTTATTCTAAAAAATAAACTGTCTCTTTGAATCACTTGTTCCAAATTTCTATTGATTCCGTCATTTCGACGAACAAACTTTTCTCCACCTTATCACAAACCATTTTGTCTACACTTAATTAGCCCACCTTTTTCAAAAGTTAAATTGACACACCAAAGTTTTTTTAAAGGAAGTCACTAATTAAAACACTCAAATTAAAAAACCAATATTCCCTTCTGTCTCTTATTATCAACAACCACCTTTTGCACTATTTTTCAGTTTTGAATGATGATCATCAATCAATAATTTAATTATCTTTCACATAGTCAATAGTTCATCACCATTTCTACCATCATTATTATCATCTTCTTCTCATCATCATCATCACCCTCTTTTTAGCCTCTTTAACTCTGATTTAATGTTTTTTCTCTCTTGGCTTCTTGGCTACACGCAACAACAACTCCACTACTCCACATTTAGCTGCAAAAGTTTATAAAAAATAGAGTTAATACTACTCCGATTCTTCTTCTTCTGCTGCTGCTGCTCCTCGCATGCAAAACTTTTGCTGAGGCTGCAACAACAGAACGCCAGCGCTTTTCAGAGGGTCTTCACGATTAGCACTTTATAGTAGACGGCGATGATACCACCACCATCACCAGCAGCACTGATGATGATGAAGCAGAGGATACAGAGGAAAGGTCACGTATAAAACGTACCTATTTTACTGCCAGTCAAGTGGTATAGCTGATTATAATATTAAGTTAGTTTAGTTTTTATATAGTACAACGAAACGCTGAGCTGCTTGCTTGCCTGCTACGAAAACGTTGCTTCTGCTACCACAAACACCACCACCACCAAGAAACACTACTAAACTGATAATTTGTTGTTCTTCTTTTAATATATGTCTAGTTATCCACTCTTTTCTTCCCCCATTTAAACTCAAGCTAGGTCGTCCATCCTAAACTTTGCTATAGTTTATATTAAAAGTTTAAAAAACTGCTGCTGCGTTTGCTGCTGTCTTGTCTTTCCTCAGCTCGCTCGCTCGCACTCAGAAACTCTTCTTGCTCTCGCTGCTCAAGAAGTGTGTCTGACGATCTGACTATATGTTCCTCTCTGACTATATTTTATTGTTTAAAACGAAGGCACTACTATCACCACTTACTACTGTTACTACTGCTACATCAACAACTAGTAGTCGTGTGTAGTAGTGAATCCTTCACAGTATCCTTTTTACAAGAGTGTATTACAAACCAACAACACTGCAACTGTGTGTAGTGTGTACTATTCTAGTAGTAGGTTGTAGGTACGCTTATAGCTTTATTGTAGGCAAGTTTTTTTTATATTGCTTTTCTGCTGCTGCTGCTGCTACTACTGCTGCTGGTTGACTCTGTTGTGCAGTGAAGCTTTGCTGGCTGATGATAAAAAAAAGTGCAACTCGCTCTCCTCAAGTCTTGGCTGCTTCTTTTCTCTCTCTCTCTCCCTCTCCTCTCTATAATCAGTATAGTAGTAGTAGTAGTAGTGGCAGAGAGCACAATATTACAACTTTTTTTCCCATACAACACACTCAAATAAATAGGTAGGAGAGCACACATGCACACACTTGCACACGGCAAAAGACAGAAGAAGTAGCTCTGATAGCTCTCTGGCTGCAAAGCTCTCGTAGGCTGTTAAACACACTACAAACACCACACAGCAGCAGCACTCTTAATTCATCGTTATCATCTCGCACTACACACAATGATGCTAAGTAAGTATGAGTAGTAGAAGGCAGCAGCAGCAAGCAACACACACACACAACAACAAGAAGTTTCTCTCTAAATAGATAGG
The DNA here is from genome assembly GCA_027743785.1 of Sinhomidia bicolor. Lineage (NCBI taxonomy): Eukaryota > Metazoa > Arthropoda > Collembola > Entomobryomorpha > Entomobryidae > Sinhomidia > Sinhomidia bicolor. The sequence continues at coordinate 27,386 of JAHZMT010001341.1, forward strand.
TATATATGAAATGTACCGATGCGCGATGGATGTATGTATTTATGTATATGATGTTCCTCACAGAAAAAAAACCCACCAAACTGAATGACTAACTTGAGCATGTATAAGAGCAAGAGTAAAATGTAATATCCTAGTACAGAGAGAGAAAAAAGAGAGTTTGGTGTTGTTGGGAAGAATGCAATGGGGAGATGGGAGATCTATAAAGACGGGGTAAAGTAAGGTGGTATACTGCTGCACTTTTGCACAAGCTATATGTGTGTGTGTGTGTGTTTCTGAGTTGGTAGTATGCTATATATGAATGAATGCATATATGTATGATAAATAATAAATATTAATAATAATAGTATGTGCTCACACATTGGGCTGTAGTGGGTTACGTTACGTGTGAGTTGAAAAAAAATGTAGAAAAGCAAACAATATGAACAAGTAGCGATGATTGAAATGGGGATTTTGAGTTACTATTACTGCTGGAGTGAATAAGATGAACGGAAAACATTAAATAATTATTGTTAGTTTGCTAGTTAGCACTGCTGTTAGATTGATGATTTTGATAAAATAAGATTTAACATGAGAGTTGCATAAAAATTTTAACCTATTCATATTGTGCTGAGAGTACAAATGAAAATGAAAAGATTTTCAAAGATTTTCGAAACAAACTGGACCATACCAAATGAATGTCTTTTATGGAAACATAAAATTCAATGCTGCAAGATCTTTCAACCATTTCAAAAACCAAGTTCAACAGTTTTGTTTTGCCGTCAGTTTTTATGGCGACTCGAAACAGATAAACGGACAATTTGAAACCATAGTTTTTAAAAGTAGTTTATTCTACTTGTGCTGGTATGATGTCTGTCTACGCAAGAAAGGTTTTCAGGCTCGCTTTTTTGCCGTGAGGACTACTACTATGAGAAGCTTTTGGTCGTTTTTTTCAACATCGCTTCAAACATGCAATGCAGGCTCAGTAATACCGACCGATTGGTGGTGTTGTTGGTTGGCCTTGGTCTTGTGCTTGTGGTGGCTGGCGTATATTATACTAGCATATTATTGTGTGCCCTCTTGTTGTGGTGGTGGTTGGTTATACCCTATAACTTTTGCTTCTGCTCTGCTGCTGCTGCTGGTGAACACGGTTTGATATACATATCATGGTGATGATGATGATACTTACGCTCATCGTCATCATCATCATCAACACCACTGATATCCTTCTCCTCAAGCAATAGCAGCAAGTAAACACAGAAAAGAACACGGAACGAGTGAACGAGCAAGCGAGCAAGCGAGCGAAGGAGAAGAGAAACTGACGATTTATCAGAACGAGAGGCTAGCTGGTGGAAGAGGAGGACTGCAAAGGAATACACACGCTCGTGCATAGGTACATCCATATACATACTTTTTATACCTATATGTCTCCATCCACAAAAGCAAAAACAATATACAGACAGACAGAGAGAGAGAGAGACGAGAAGAGGGACTCGCAAAAAGGGGAGAAAATAACCAGTAACAATTATTACACCACATCAGACCAGTGGCTGCCACCACCACCACTACTACCACCTCAACCACCTCCGTGCTGATTCCCCTTAGCAAAACACCACCAGCACCACACACAAAGCACGACATACCTTTGGGATAATTTTTACGTGTGTAGATTGCATATTACCTACATAATGTACAGATGCATACTTACACATTTTACATGTGTGCAATACTGGTTGTGTCCATCCATATAATTTTTATCTTAAGTAGCTTTGCCCCAATGCTGAGCAACGTTCTATAGGAGCAGATCGGGGCATCTTGAGAAACAATTCACGTTCATCCCACTATTCCCACTACTGTTACTCCGCAGCAGACTACGAGAACCGAACGAAGCAGCATTATAATTATATGTATATGTATCAAGTATGTGTATGATATGATTATCCTTGTGTGCTTGCATACCTTTACATTCGTCGTTGTAATAACAATGTAGTTTGCACGCAGGCAATGTCGGTTAGCTGTTGTACGCTTTATTCTGTGTACGTGTAATGGCAAGTACGGTATACAAATTTACTATTTCAGCCTTTTTTTCTCCAATAAAAAAGGTTATATACGGATTTGCTCAGTTTGTTGGTGGCGGAGATGTGTGATGTGATGCTCGTCTCGTTTTTTCCTCTCTTGCTGATGATGATGATGATGATTCTTTTACAATGTAGTGCTGTTGTTCTACCTTGGTTTTCCTCTTGCCAGAGTTATCCCTACTGCTGCTGTACTCCTTTAAAACCTTATTTGTATGTACATCTGCAATTTGTTGGTATTATCTATATTTACGTTATTTTAGTTAAAAAGGACTCAACTTGGTCTGTTCTCTATAACAGGGTAAAACCGGTATATAGCTGACTTTGTAAACGATGCATTCCACAAAGGGTCCAACGATTAAAAATATCTCCTGTGTTAATGATAAAACTTGGATGTCATTTTAATAAACATTGAGCAGCAAGTTGGAGAAGTAGGCATTATATGTATGTTCTTCTTTCATTACATGTGATACATTAGTCCAGTCAATTTCATGTTGCTACATTAAAATGCATTTCTAACTGATATTTTGTCACTCCTCACTAGTATATGTAAAAAAAAATTGGGGATCTGCTTGTTTGTTTTTTACGGACATGGGTCAATGGGCTCGCTTACACCGTAAGCAATATCATCTAAAGACTCTAGAAATTCCTAGATAGGTCTACTCATTAATTTGTTGCAAGTTAGAGACAGTCAAACCATTGGCGATTGATAAGTCTCCAAAAATATTACCAGCAAAGTCCCAGTGCACAAATACTTTTACTACTGTATGACAATTAAATTTTAATGAGGAGGATTGATTAAAATGTACTGAACATAAATGAATTGTTGTTGATGTATTGCTCCAGAAATTATGTTGATTTCAAATGTCTAAAGTATACTTCTTGCCCACATTTTATCATGTCTAGTTAGCATCAACTACTATTAGTAAGCCTCAACGCTACATGATACAACCTGTATGGCATAACAACACACGGTCTTTAACTGCTCATTTAAAGCAAGTTGGGATTCCATATTATTACTATAAATAGGGCAAGTTTAAGGTCAATCGGTGCGTGGTTTCCAATACAAATATTCAAAAAGTCTTTTATGATTGCGTTTACCAACCAAATTTGAAGTTAACTAGTCCAATAATTATAATTTATAAGAATTTTTTAAAAACTTTAGCAGTAGCCCCTTAATCTTTTTTCTCCTGAAGTAAATCAATCTACTTAAAACCTTACCAAGCGAATATTACTTGAATATTTCATTTTTCACTTAGTATTGATAAGCTACTCCATTAACCAACTAAATTCTAGAGACATATTCGCCTGGCGTGTCGCCTAGCCTGGCGTATTGTGTGGCGTGTCACCTAGCCTGCAGTATTCGCCTGGCAAGTTTTCCCGAAATACCGCTGCTAGTTAGCTGACAGCTTAATACAGCACATCCTTAAACTAGTAGCCATGGAATAGCCGCCTTACAACAGAGGCAGTTCACAATACAGTCCCCGAGAGCACCCCCAGGAGTTAGGCCCCTTACAGCTCAAGTAATAGTAGCCACTAATACGTCCTTGACAAACAAATATCTCTGAACTAAATATACATACAGAAAAAGCTAACTGTTTTTCAACTAAAGTAAGTTTACAGCACTCCGTTAATTTTTCCTGGCGGTAATTTTGGCCTTGGCAATCTCTAGTTTTTGTTCTGCCATCAAATTATGAATCAAATTTCAAATGAATTTTAGATTAGTTTAATTTAATTGTTTCAAATTCCGTTTTTGTTAAAGTTTACCTTTGTCCATAACCGTCTAGAACCCGTTGGCAACGGACGGACCAAACTCAACTAGTGTAGGCATATAGGGATTGTATGTATATATGTATGTATCTTCCTTTGCCAGTAAAAAAGTGATGTCGTATAAAAAATCACACATATAAGCATTACATTTGGTTGACTTGTGTTGTTGTTGTTAGTAATAGTAGATTTTTTCATATGTATTTCTCAGCAGATGAATAGAACAAGAGAGGGAGAAGAGAGAAGCATTACTCTGCTACTTACTACGCAATAGTAAAGTAATACATGCATGTGTGTGTACACATGCACTACTGACTGAACTAAAGAATTGATTGCATATTTTTGGACTGAACTATTACTACAATTGTAAAGTAAATTGTAACTTTTGTATATTTTTTTGTATGGGAGTAAGAAGGAGAGCGCTGTGATGATGGTCTTTGGATTTCCACCTTCCATCATAATATTATCGTAATAATGCATCATCCATCATATGTACATATTATAAAAAAGCTGAAAACTTTAAGCAGAACATGCAATTCTTTCTGCTAATAATGGCTGGCATAAAGTCTGGTGGTGATGATGTTCTAAGTACTAACTACTAACTAATTCAAGACTTAGAAAGGGCAGCAGCAGTAGCAGCACAGCAGATAAAAAAAATGGTCGTCACAGACTAGGTAACTAACTTTACTCCCTTTTGTTGCGCGGTGTATTATTTTTACTTGTGTGTAATTTAAAGTAATAGTCAATACTAAACTACGTAT
>JAHZMT010001342.1:0-18255 GCA_027743785.1 Sinhomidia bicolor
TAAACGACTCATTACGTTAAAATGGCTTTTATTATTTCCAGACTTTCAGTTTATCTTGAAAGTGCATGTAGCGTGTTTCATTTTCTTATCATCTAAAGTACACTGTTCAACTCCCCTCTTGACTTTGAAATGCTAATAGGAAGTGGTCAGTGAATGTCCGTAAATGAAATTTAGTAGCAGTAATAATACTGTAATAATAAGAGTACGCGTGTGACTTAAGATTTTTAAAAAAACTACTCATCATGGTAAAAGGCATAGCATAGCAGCAGGGTTTTGTGTAGTCTATAAAACGCATGCAGGTGGTAATAAAGTATAAAACCGTGCAGCACACACACACTCTCTCTCCAATCTAACCCATAACTTTAACTTTCTCTTTCCGGCCCCCATTCATTCATTAGTATAAAAACCCCGTTTTATTACATTATAAGATTATTACTATTTAGCTACTTATAACGTTTCTACTATTCCACCTTTCTTTAAATTATACAACACGTTTGCGAATTGACCATGGCCGCATTTTACTATATTTTCTTCCACTTGACTGTATTTTCATCTTGTAATATGTTTCCCTATCTTTTCTTTCCAGTAGGGAGTCAGCAAAGCTCTCTCTTTCTCTCCCTCTCTCTCTCTTTTCCCTGCTGAAGCCTTCTAACATTTCCTTGTTTTACGATCCGTAACTCGATTTACGTGATAGTCTTGCCGTACACTTTTGTATATCCTTAAAAGAGGAACAACTCATATGAAACAACGTTTTTTGTCTTATATTTTTGCTGAGTTGGATTTTTCTTTGGCAAGAAAAAAAGTTTTTTGGGGGGATTCTACAAGAAAAAGAACATGTTGATAAACACGAGTATAATACATGAGTACAAGGATAATACAAAGAGATAAATGAATGGCGGATGTACCCTGTTGCACGACTACACAGACTTGTTCAGCCTTAATCCCTGTTTCCAACAACTGTAATGTCCTTAAGGAGCTATTATATAGTACGTACGTTTTTTCTACTTTTTCTCTATTTTACTGTATTACCTACTACCTTGTTGGTAAATACTTACATGGGCCTACTGCCTTTCTTTTTAAGTTGTTTCCCACTACCACTTTTGTACACACACACACACAGTTTCATTGTTGAGTAAAAGTTAAAAACTTTTTCTGGCAATAATTGGAAGAAAATGGACTGGGCTGAAGAAGAAGAAGCAGAGTGAAGGAGGAGTTGTTCTGTTTTGCAGAAGCAGCGGTAATACTTCCACTGGAATAGGCATGTAAGTTGATCTAGAAAAGCAGTTAAAAATCTGCTGAAGTACTAAAAGGTGTAAGTGCCTATATATATGGGCATGGTACATTAGTACTGAGTATTTTCATTCTTCTTCGTTTTCTTCTCCTTTGCTATATTTTCTCTTTAAACTACTTATATATTTAATAAGCAGTTTTGCCAAGAGGAGAAACGGGGAGGAGTTTTTAGTTTTTGTAAAAGTGGGGTATGTTGAGAGAATAAAGAAGAAGAAGAAAAATATAAAGTATTTCCGCACGAGCTTGTTTGACTCTCTACTAACAATGATTAAAAAAGTTTAGCACTTTTCTACCATGTGCATTATTAGTAGGCAAAACTGCCTTTTACCAGTAGTAGTAATAGTAGCAGCAGTACTAGCAGTATGGACACATACATATGTACATATTTACATGCTCTCAACTTCAAGTTTTTCGCCAAGGTACTTTCTCCCCCTTCTTATTCTTATTCTTAGCGCCATACATGTTTCTTTTTTTTGAAAAAAATGCCAAGCCAGAGATTTTTTAGTTTTCACTTATATACCAGTAGAAGCTAAACGGCTTTTGTGTGGTATTATACAGGAAACAAATCCACTTTTGGTTTGGTTTAAGAAGAAGGGAGAGAAGAAAATTTAAGTAAGTACTTTACCATTTTTTCTTCTCTTATTATTAGTAAACTACTTGTCTTTCACTTGTACAACTACAACAATACTTTAAGCAGCAGGACTTTTTTTTACCTGAAAAAAAGAAAGCAGTTTAAGTTGCTGCTGCTGCTACTGCTGTTATATCACAAAAAATAAGTATTGAATGATTCGTTGAACTTAGCTTTAAACACAAAGCATCTTATTACTTGACTGCTTTTATGTACAAAAAGTCCATAAAATGTGTACATATATTACACCATCCTCTTCTCCTACTCTTTATCTGTCTTTTATTTTCTTCTTATCCCACGCAACAGTAGTCTGCATATATATATATATATACCTTTTTGTATATGTATGAATAAATGGCTTGCTTGAAAAGAAAAAAAAGTTTCGCCATGTGTCAGAGCAAAACCCAATCCATCCAACTTTCATTGCCCTTTTGGGCCATACGTGGTGTATTATGAATGTAGGTGCCCTCAGCTCTCGCAGATGGACTTCAGTGCTGCTGAAGCAGTTCCTACCACTCTTATCATACTTACTATTATACATATTTTTTATATATGCTGTTACACACAAAGAGATTTTTTATTGGCGAGTGCGGGTCTAGATTAACACAGTTTTTTTCAGCACAAATTTTCTGCTTTTCTTTCCACAATCACTTCCTCTCTAGGTATCAATACACTATATTTCCTCTTGTAGGTACTTGGGGAATACATTTTTATTATAATACATAATGCTTCAACGCAGCGGAAAAAATAATATATTACCCTGTAGAGGCTCACAACCTAGTGCAGTAGTAGTAGAATCATTGCACCATCAAAACTTTTTGATACACTTTATTTGCTCTCTGTATTATTATTATTATTACCGTCAATGTCTCGGTTGAGTACTGAAATGTTTTATTCACTACCGCACACACACACTATTCAGTCATACGTACTTATATATACTCACTCACACACACACACAAACAAAAAAAGTGTTTCTTTACCCATTCATATTCTCCAGTGACCATGGAAAAAATAAGATTTCTAATCATTCAAAGAGTCTAGAAGAATAAAACGAATGTGTGATGTGCGGAGCACCTTTTGTGGACTATATACGTTGTGTGTATGTATGTACATAGGTACATACGTACTTTGACGAAACCAATTTGGAATAAATTGATGAAAAGTTTACATGTGTTTGAGAGTTGGATTGATGGTTTTGTCTCTCGACACCTGTTGTTCCTTTGTCATGATGATGATGAGTTTCAGCTAAGTACTAATAGCATTTTTGGATGTTACTTGTGTAAGTTATATGGCAATTTGATATATAAGGTAGGTATAATACCAACTCAAACTAATAATAAAGAAGATAACTTTCTTCAAAGCTGCTGCTATCGTCCTCATTTCAGGACAACTCCTCAAAGAAGAAATTTTGTCAAAGGTTTCCAAAATTTCTTTGAAGAAGAAGAGGAAAAAACTGTTTCAAATCTTCCTAAAAGAAATATGCTCAATAAACGCATAGCTACTTGATATTAGATATTTGCATAAATATACGTGTTTGTGGCAACTTTTATTGTGGAATGTTAGAGAACTAAAAAGAGTTGTGGTTTATCTCGCCTTTATCTGCTTGGTAGAGCAGAAAAAAGGGGAAAAAACGTTTAATATCTTTCTCTACTTATCTTTCCAGGTATTTTGAAGAAATAAATGAATGAGCTACATTATTTTTTATAATGAGCTCATTTCATAAAAGCATATAAAGAACTAATTCAAATATGTTGTAAGTTTTTTTGCTTCTGTTTGTCTATAAACCTAGTAGTAGTAGTATTAGTAAAACAAATATCTATAATAAATCGTAGAAAACGTAGAAACGTTCCTATTACACGCTTCATTTTATGTGTAGCATTTCATGCGGTTATGCGGTTTGACTTGAGGGCAGGCCAAACAAAACTGTGAGAGGGGCTCTTGCAACTTTATCGCTGTGTGCGCATTTAGCCTATCATTGTTGTTGTGAGCGCTGCTGAGTCAATTAATTTTTCTTGTTTTTGCTTAAGCATATATACCTAAGTATGTATGTATAAATACACATAACAAATTTTGCTTAAAGTTAACATTGAGTTAAGATTATCAAAAGAGATTATTTATATAGGTAGGGGTAGGTAGGTAATGATAATACCTCTCATTATAGTTATTAATGCGGTACCTATAACGTTGCCCAAATTTGATTTTTTTTCTCAATTTTTTTTTCTTTATGTGACTTTACTTTCCGTTAAGGTGTAGAGCACGATGAGTATATTAAGGATCATAAGCTTTTTTTCTTGGCGTGCTCCGCAAGGTTCCATCTCCATCACGCTTAAGCTGCACTACCACTTTATCAACAGATATTTGCCACCACCAACAGTTATTGTTTGAGAAAAGAGCCCACGTAAAATATCTATGATGCCTTGTGATGATGATGATGAGATGAGGAAGAAGGGAAGAAGCTACTACTACTGTCTTATTGTTATTACCACCGCTTGACGTTGAGACTGCAATTTGTCTGCATCATGTTTCTTATCTCATGGCTGGAAGCCAACCGGTTGCTTTTTTATCATTTTATTTCATCTCTCGACCTAACTAACTAACTAAGACAAACTTGTTTTTATCACTGACAAACATAAAAGGTTTGCTGCTGCTGATGCTGCTTGCTGCCATTCATTTAACTCTTTTTTCTTCTTCAACGGACAAAGCTTGCTTGTAAGTGGGGCAGTTGACGGTATAACACACACAAACAAAAAAAATGCATAGTCCGCATAAAAAAGAATGGAAATCGTTTCATTTAAATTTTTAGGAATAATAATAATATCGCGTGCTACTGTATGTATGTTTACCACACTTGATCATCATCAACATCATTTCATGTTCTAAAGAATCTACCACTGTGACAAAATCTACTTGTCACTTGCTGCTTTGTTCAACTTTATAAAAAAAATTTAGTGGACTACTACTACTACTGGACTGATCATAGATGTTTTAGAGAGAGAGAGAAAGAGAGAGTATGATATGAAAAAGTAGAAGAAAAAGGATAAAAGAGGGAAGGAAAACGTCGTTCCGACTGCGCCAATGATCCAAAGGAATCCAATAAACTGAGAAAATGCCCCCTTCTGGCAGCGTTTTATACGTACGTACGTACGTTTTTTTCTGAGAGTGCCTTGTACAGTATACCTACCGCATTTTTATCAGGTCGGCTGTCGTTTTATTTTTCAAATATTTGCTCCACTGTAGGTAAAAGTACAAAGTAGACACGGGAGGTAAAAGTTGGTTTTTTTGGTGTAGGAGAGAAGAGAAGAATATCAAATGATGGGAAATTAATTGCGCTATAATAGGTATTCACTACGATATACATTGATGATGATGATGTGTATGTGTATATAATTTTATAGTGAAAATTTATACGTATGATCGCTTCCTACGAAAAATGTGATGGATTCTTGGGAGCGATCTATCTGTCTATGTATCTTGGGTAAATATTTTCTTTTCTTGAACTACTTGTTTGGTTCCAGCTCACACCTTCCTGTTTTTTTCTTCTTCTCAAATTCATAACGTTACGTTTCCCTTTTTTTCTCATTTCTTTCATTAAAAGTCTGCAGCAGTTCACCGTACGTACGATGATGGTTGATGACTTGTCCTTTTTTATAAGTGTATTTCTTTTCTTTACGCTGCGCTGCTGAGGGAAGTCGTACCATGTGTGTATGTGTTGTGTGTACTGAAAAGAAGAAGCGGAACAGAATGCTGTCAACTTGAGCAGTATACAGAAGAGCGTATCAGTAAAACGTCTTGGATTTATTTTGTATCGAAATGAAAAGTGCTCTTGGAGAGAGGAAACGATTTTCTTCTCTTTCTTCGTTCAGCCTTTACTTTTCTCAGACTTTGCTAGCTTTCTTGATGGCACTACCACATATTATTAGTTCTTCATGTTATTTATGCTGTCTGGCTGGTTGTTTGACATGAATAGCTGCCTGCTCCTTGCGTACATACGTACATGTACGTACACGGCTGCTGCTGCTGCTTTTACTATAGTATATTTTTTAAATTTATCAGACATGTTTTGCTCTTGTAACAGGGTGGTATTTTCACATGAAAATTCAAAAAAAGAACCTGGAAAATATTGTTGATGAGTGAACAAACGTGAACTCAGTAGGAATTCACCATATGCCACAAAGATGAGTTTTTATTCTTTTTACTTTATTTGTATATCAAAACAACTTTTATCTTTCGTTTCATCTCCTTCTATACCTTCTTGAGTGACAGTGATGGTGGCGGTGGTGGTGCTAGGTAGCAGTGAATGTATGATAGTGTGTGTGTTCTTCCTTGTCGCAACATATTTTTTTTATCAGAATAAAAACTCAAAACGTAGAAGAGCTCCACACACACACACATACGTAGTCCTTTTGTCACAATGATAACCACACTAGTACTTGTATCAACTTGTATATTCACATGCTCAACCAATTTCAAACCCCTACTTCTTCTTGAAGAAGTTGACAGAAAACGGACAGCACAACAATAGGGAAAACACATGCAGACGAAAACAGAACGTGAGTTTTCCTCAAAACTTTTACTTTGGTAAATTATATCATTCATATGTTATGTAATATCCATGCTTGCTACGCCTGCCTTTAATCGCCGAAAAGTAAAATTATGGAAATTTAAAGACAATGGAATATTATGAAACGTTAGACATAACAGCAGCCATTCAGCCATTATGCGGAAAACGATCACCATCATCATCATCATATCGCACTTCATATCCAAAAGCATGCAATGCATACCATTAAGAAGCAAAAACATAAAATAAAACGACATTTCTTCACGAATACAAAACTGTACAGAATTCTAAAAAAAAGAAGAATAGGAAAAAAGTTGGAATAGGAAACTGTACATGGTTTTAGCATCCATGTTTATGCATATATATCTGTATGTGTTGTACACGCCTTTTGTTAAGATATATGTGTGCAGTTATTATTATTATTATTTATACCTTTTGTTACCAAAAAATGTATGTATTTATGAACGATAGTAAATACTTATAAATTTATGATGATGATATGTTCACGTACTTGATCTCCGGAAGCGTAATACAATTCCGTAAGTTAAAAAATGTAGTTTTCATTTCTTTCTTTTTCTTTTTTATATATATTTTTCTTACTCGCCTCCTCTTCTCTTCCCGTCTCCAATTTCTTCTCTCCTTTTTGCCTCATTGTATTTTTAGTGCCATGTTATGTTTTTGTGTGCTTCTCGCCCAGTTGCTTATGAGAATGGAATATGAGAGTGAATGAGAGAGGAATATGAAAGAGAGAGAGAGAAAAAAAAAGAAGTGAGTGAGTGAAAGGAAGCAATATTATGAGTGTATATAGGTACATGTAGTAATATGTGAGGTTGGCTACATGGGTTTCGTTTTTTATATATATTTGAAGAAGTAAAAGAATTGTATCACGTTCCGCGTTCGCTTCCTTTGTGGACGTTTCACATTATTTTCCGGAATTTACTCCATGTTCATATATTCCACTACTAGTGTACTGCACTACTGCTGTTACATTTTGCAAGAAAGAAAGGAAACACGAGAGAAAGATTTTTTTTATTTTGGGTTGAGAAAAGAATAATAAACACATACGAAAAATACATATATAGACATTTGAAAAAATGGAGAGAGAGAGAAAGAGAGAGAGCCGTTATGTATGATATTATTATGATTAGAATGTTGAAACGGCAATTTAATGAAAGCACATTGGCAGCGGTAGAGTAGTAGTAGTAGTGGTGATATTTAACATTTCATTGAGAATGTAGAGTATGGTGTATTTCCCCACAGCAGCCATGCCACAAATGTGCGGTTATTTTGGTAAAGATATTATATTTTATAAAAGAGTGTGTTTTAACAATATTTCAAAGTACTACACCAAGTTCCTGTTATTATCACATGTACAAAAAAAGGAAAGAAAACCATGTCATTATTGCAAAACAAGTAGGTAGGTATATATTTATGTAAAATACTAGTTGAAATTTTTAATGACTTTGTACAGAAGGTCTTTAGTGCAGCAGCACCGGCAAGTAAAGTAGACTCAATAAACACGACAATTTTTTTGACCATGTCTGCATCAGTCAGGTTAGTTGTTGGACCAGCTCAAATGAAAAATTTAGATACTGTATATCTGGGACGAAAAAAAATTGATCATAGAGGAACAACGTTGGCATTCAACTTTCTCTCTAGAAAATATAAATGGGACGACAACGGTACAACTTGATAGTAGTAGCATTATGCTATATATCATACATTTATGGGGACATAAAATAATACAGGAGAAAACATGTGAACTTGAGACGAGAAGGCATTACTTACCGTGAAGGTACATTGAAAATGATTAAGTGCTTTATGGAGACAGACATGGATTGTATTAATGTGTGGTATTTGAGACATCCCATGGAGAGGTAAAGAATCCTTTGGCATTTTGGCATCTTTTTTTTCTCTCTCTGTATATTATAATAATAATAGTACATGTATTCAATATCATAAGCAAAAAAATAATATGTGTGTTGGTAGAACTGAGTGAGTGAGTGAGTAGGTATGCATAAAAAAATTCCATTATTCAAGAATGCCCGTCGTTTCTACTCGCTGAATTGAAAAAATACGATTGTCTTATGAGAGAAAAGGCAGTGGCAAAAGAAAAATGGGAATGTGATGTAGTCAAGTCTTCTTGTATGAGCTGGAAGAGTATTCGTTTCCGTTGTAAAATATGTGGAAAAAACCGAGCACGGGCATGACAATACATTTTGTTCGTTTTCTATATACCTCTTCAACATTTTGTAATATAGTTTAATAGTTTGTCAGCACGAATATTAGGTATATTATATGTATGAACCTATTTGGTATTGGACAGTTTTAACTTTGTCTTTTAAGCAGTGAGTATCAGTAGTATCTAGTAGTATCGTTCAAATAATAATAAATCGAAATGAGAGTTTTTGTTGTGTTTGCTAGTGGGTATTTGATATGTAATAAAAAAAGAACAATGCGACAGTAATTTTTTATCTTATTTTTTTAGTTTGCGGATCAGCCATCTAGCTTTGTAGTAATTTCCTTTTAAATCCACAGATGAAAAAAAATACGTATCCACTATCCAGATTCAGATTTACTGTCCCAAGTTGAAAAATGTGTAGTCAGTAACTTTGTCATTTGAGTAGAATAGAACGTTATATTTTATTTAATACTCTTGTTTTGTGAACTGATTATGTAAGTACCTAAAAAAATGTGGACAGAGCAACATTGTTTTCAAAGTACCTAAGCTTCTCCACGTGTACAATATACAAGAGTTGTATTGATTAATAATATTTTTATTGACGTTTTTTTGCTTAAAATGTCACATTTTTTATTACTTTTGATATGTTTTTTTAGCGATTGCTTTCAAAAAAATTGCTGGTAGTGGGCAATAATGTTGTTTTTGATTTTTATCTTAAAAGTATTTTTTAAGGTTTTACCGTATTTCCGTTTCCTTTAGCTAAATGACCAATAATGCTATACGTGAATACTTAAAGTATGGAGGCATTTTTCTCATTATCTTGTATACTATGAAATTTCTGTTACAAATTAAGTAGAATATTGCAAAAGAAACTTTTGCTTTTCCATTAAACATAACAATAAAGTGACAATCAAGATTTAGAAAAGTAATAAAAATTAAATGACATTAAAACAAAAGTGTCGCAATAACTATTTAATTTTAAATTCATAGGTGAGGATACATCTTTATGGCAGTGGTCAAAAATATGTTAATGGTTTCCATCGGCTAGATATTTGAATCGGAAGCACCGTTTAAAGAAGTACGAAAGTTTCCAAGATGAATAATATGTGTAGGGATGGACTGACGGACTCTCTAAAACACTCACATAAAGTAACGACTTTCGTACCTCACAATATTCGTAAAATTTTTACTTCTTATTAGACATCAGCTTACCCTTCAGCTAACTATGTTCATGGTATCTTACCTTTTTTCTATTGTCTTTACTTCAGCCTTTTTTCGTCTGCAGTGTAGGTAGACGTTGTTCCTTCATTTTGAACAGAATAAGACAGTTTTATTTAAGACTCTCCTGCGATCCTGCAGTAGTCAAAAGACAGAGCAGAAGAGTTTATTAATAATTCAACGGTTTTGTTTTACTTTTTCCTTCTCGTCACTGGATATCTAATGCCAAAGCTACAATATATTCGTTCGCATTTAAGTAACGTTAAAAAAGAAAGCGCAAAAAATATTTAGGACAGGTAAAAGCTGTGAGCTTGTAGCTTGACGTAAGCTGCAGAAGCTACCTATCTTCCTCCCAACATACCTATTGTAAGTACCTAACTAAATGCTCGGTAAGAAAATAATGATAAAAGTTATACCTAAAAAATCGTATTTGCATGATTTATTGCTTTTTTGTATCTGAGTGAGACTCTGAATAAAAAGTTGGTTCACACGCTTACAATATTATGTAATGTGAGCAGTCAGTTTTGTCATTAGATGTAAATGAGCTTTTTTACATTATGTTTTGCACATGTATTGACCCTACCCAAATTTATGAGTATATTTGTTTGTAATTTGCTTCTATGGACCATTTTCAGAGACAGTTGACTGTAAATATGTATGTATGCATATTACGAAGAAAATTTATGATGGAATTTCTGTCACACACGAAATCACCAGGAAAGTCAAAATGATTTTGACTACGTTGGCAAAGAGGTACAACTGCACACACGTGTTCAATAGGAAGGTTAAAGTCTGTCGTCATTCGTCATATTGTTATGTCGATGTTGTGTTACTGTATGTATTTAAGCATATAAGACAATTTCTTTCTTTTCTTGTGTGTTTACTGTCCAACAGAAGAAAACGATTTATTTTCCATATATCCATCTCACTCATTTCACCACCATAAGCTGTACTAACTAGTACTAGAATTGTATAACTATTATGTTAATTCAAATCACAATTTCCGGCTACAACAACAGCAGCAGCAGCAGTATATTGTACTATTTATTTATTTAACTTGTAAGAAAACTAAAAATAACAACGGGAATCACTAAGAAATGCAAACGTGTATACGTAGTTGCTTTTATTCACACGCACGCCTTCAGGAAATCTAACTTTTATCTAATGGAAAAAGGAGGGAAAAGTGGAGTAGCTGCCCAGGGAAAACAGCTTTGTTAGGTATGTATATGTGTTTCACATTGACAGAAAACAGGATGAAAGCGAGGAAGAAATTATGAGCGAATTTAATTGAAATGTCACTAGGGCTTAAAACAACGCACTCATCCTCCTCATCCGCCAAATTCCAGGGCTACCTACCTAGAGATCCTTATAATAGGCACTCGCAAATGTCTCTTCTCTCTCTTTCTCTCTCTCTCGGCGGACACAAACACAGCAACAGAAGCAGCAGCAGCAACATACTGCATAAATCATTTTTCTTTTTTCCCCTGTTATTTAGAAGCCCTCTGCTTTCTTTCCCACTCTACTGCATGTTTAATTTACAAAACTAAAAGCTGTACCACAATGCTCACTCATATACGGTGCAATAATACCTATAAAGGTACTCTGAAATAATTTAGTGTAACTTTCTCGTTTTGTCAGAATTCATTGGTTTAGCTTATACAATACAATTTTGAAGAGACAGTCAGTCGTTGTTGTTGTTGTAATAATAATAATATGGTGTGAACACTGGAGTCGCACATAGCTGATGATGAAAATGAAATATGCATCAGTAGTAGCATTTAGATGTAAAGTAAATACTATAGTTCTTTGTTGCAAAAATAATAATAATATATCTACAAAATTTTCCTTTCTGTGCATGTATAATCTCTTTGATAGTTGGTTAGTGTTTTTCAAAAGGCATGTATGCATGTACATTTATGAGCAAAATAATAGCACAGTGCACAGGCCAGGCCCTAGAGACTATGAGAGCTGATGATGGAGGCGCATGAAAACATGCATATTTTTACACCATGAAATGATGGAACAGTGAAGAAGTGGCAGCAGCAGTATGTAGCAGTAAAATGCAAGAACGTATATTTAGTACGTATATTTATTTATTACGTATATACGTACATACATACCTACATTCATATTTAATATAACTGGTTTAATTTCATAGGGTAATGCATCAAATAGAATTCACTGGGGAGGGTTAATCAGGCATGTACTATTACCAAACTTCAAAAAATTAATTCTCTCTCCTCTTCTCTGCCAAGTAACCAGCCATATATAAAGAGAGTTTGTTACATAGTATGTTATGTGCTTTTGTGTGAACTGTGTAAAGTGACGACGATAACATGCCAAAAAGCTATTCGCTTTCATACGGATTTTTTTTATATCATCGCATCTGACTTACGAATTACATAAAGCTTTTGACGGCACTACTACTACTGCTTCTCTAAAAAGTGAAATGTGTAATCGTAAGAACTACAAAGAGAAAAACTGCTTTCACACATCAAGAGGATTCTTGGATTTTAAAAGCATTCATTCATTCAATCTATTATAGGAGTACTTTCTATCTTGCTCAAAAAAGCTCAGGTGGTAGTAGTAGTTTGTAGCAGCGGCAGCGGAGTTTGAATCACTAGAGGACATTCAAATCAAAAGCACAGTTATACATGACATGTCAGTAGTTTGTGTGTGCATCGACCTGTGTATCATTTCATCATCATGATCATCATTATTATTACCCATCCTTTCTTTTGGGTCTTCAAGCTAATATAGAACTTAGAAAGCTGCTGGGTCTCTCTGTCTCAAACACACACAGAAATGTAGAGAGAATCCCTTAAACATTACCTATTTTACGGGAGCCATTTCAAAAGTATATATGCATGTATCTCTGGAGTTACTTTACCTTCATCACCATACTCATGATCGTCGTCATCATCGGGATCTAACTCTTCTCTTTGTTTTCTCAACGATAATGGTAAGTGAGATATGAAGAAGCGCTCTTGGGATATAGAACGTACATATGTACACGTAGTACAACAGATGCGATGGGGGTTAACTCACACACACACACGCCCTTTCTTTCGCCTGTGTCGTTTCGCATGAAGTAACAAGCCATATAGTGTACTCGTTGAAAAAACCAGCTTTTCCTCTTCACCTTTTATTTCGTCTCGCTCATCTCGTTGGAACACTGTACAATAATTCTTGCCTACTTTTTTTATGTAGCTTTTTTTATTGGAAAGACTTATTTTGTGATGAGGAAAGACAAGAGTACTCTTCACTTTGGTAAAAGTGCTTCTCGTTTTTTTTCTCGTTTAATGCAACTTGTGTTGAGGGAAAGTAGACAGGAAACAGAAAATATGGTACTTTTCATCCACTACTTTTATAACATTCATGTAAATTGTAGTTTGTTTTAAGGATGCTTGGAGAGAGAGAGAAAGAGAGATGAGATGGATGGAGGTGGTAGAGGAT
This sequence comes from Sinhomidia bicolor, assembly GCA_027743785.1. Taxonomy (NCBI): domain Eukaryota; kingdom Metazoa; phylum Arthropoda; class Collembola; order Entomobryomorpha; family Entomobryidae; genus Sinhomidia; species Sinhomidia bicolor. The sequence continues at coordinate 13,339 of JAHZMT010001342.1, forward strand.
GGATGTGAGAAAGGTGATGTTGATGCTGCTGCTGCCGCTGTTCAGGTTTATATTTGGAGAGAGAGAGAGAAAGAAGAAAAATATAAACGTTGGTTGGGAGCCAAGCTGTGTGTGCAGGTTTCAAGCGGAGACGTGGCTTTTTAATATACAAATACATTCATGAATTCCTTTAATTCATAATTGAGGACATGGTTGTACAAGGATTCTCTCCTGTCACGGTACTAATCCGTATACGGGAGTAGTAGTATAGCATGTGTAGTAGTAGTAGTAGTAGACCTCTTGTACAAATTCGGTGTGCTGACAACGAAGGAAGAAAGAGACAGAAAAAGGGAAAATCTTCATTTACGTTATTATTTTATGATGGAAAAATAAGTAGCGAGAGATGTCGGATGGCAGGCGTATTTGGAGTGGAGAAGTGAAAGTAAGTAGCATTGGGGCTCATTCCCTAATTCAAAGTAACCTTGAGTGGACCTCTGAAATAATTGCAGGATTTGGTTCTTATGCTTTCAACTTTCATGTAGTAATTTAGGCTTATTTGTAGAAACCTTATCGTCTACCTATTTTTCCTGAAATGTGCACACATGGAATATTTATATTTGATCTAATCTTCTACTCCGGTTTCCGGTAGTAGAATGAATTGGTCAAATAAAAAAATGTGATGTACTGCGAGCACGGTGGGGAAATGAATCAGATGAATAGCACTATATATATATATATATATATCTGTATTTTGGATGCAAATCGTTTACTATCCATTTTTTTAAAAGCTTGGTTTGAATTATTCCATAGCTTCCCGATTCTGTAAAACGCATGAACACTAACAAGCGGTTATCGGATCAGATATACAGTAACTAACAATATGAACTTTATAACAAAACTTTGTTTAACAGCTTTGATCAATCTAATGCCGGGGTCCACAAATTACAAAATAAAAAAAGTTTTAAAATTTTAAAAAGATTTTTAAAAAATAAATAAATAATCGATAAAAAATTATTGAACGCAATTGGAAAAAATGTTCCAAGAAAAGTACACTTGTAAAACAAGTTTAAAAAAAATATAAATTTACATAAAAGCATACATGTTCCTCTGCTTTGTTTCTTCAATTGTTTACTGGTGAGTACGGATGTACGCGGAATAGTTTATTATTATTTTTAATGGCATTCAAAGTTGTAAAATGAACGACTATTTTTAACACATTGTCATACCTATGAAAAAATTCAATTGTGTGTTGAAGTTGTTGAAAAGAGTCAAAGTGGATTGAAATAGCTGAGAAAAAGTATGTGTGCTGTGTTTTAAAAGAGATTAGTATTTCGGAGATAGAAATGGTAGCAACGCTATGTATATCAGCATACTTATGTGTACCTACGTACTGCTACTGTGTAAATAAATTAATCCAAAATTTCTTTTTTCAGTAATTAATTTTGTATGTAATTGAAATTTCATCAAAAGCTCTTACAACAGAACTTAAAAGAGGCACGTCGAGAACTATTATTTTAACCCATTGTGAAATTATAATATATTGCATAGCTACTTTTTCATATACTTATATACACGATGAGGACACATTATTTGTCTATGCAAAATCTAATCGAAACTTGTACGGTATTTATAGATTTACAAATTCTGCGAAATTAATTGCATTAAGTGAAGCACGTATAGTCAATCAAACTTGTACAACAAAAACTTGTGTAATCATTAAGGGTATTTTTGAAGGATCATTTGTAATAATTGTTTACTTTCACAAGCAGAACTAATAGCACTTTTTAGGCTGCATGCCGTTGCCGTTCTACTAGGTAAGTACACAGCAAGAGCACTGATGCTTGAAATTACTTTAATTGTGTACTTACTTGCATCCACTCAAATTACGTCCAGCTTTTGCTTAAATGTAACGAACAGAATAATAGGAGTAATAATAACAAGATAAGGGTAAAGTAGGTCACTTTCCCTTTTTTCTCGTATGTCTAATACGTAGTAGCAGTAGCACATGTACGTACATGCTCGTTACATGAACATGACTACAAAAGAATAGCAATGTCTTGATTATTATGCTCCTTCTCCCTTTTACTGCTCTAATCATTTCAGCATTTTGGATATTGTGCTAAGTAATTGAATTCAAGTCATTCGTAGCCTGTTCTCACTTTTCCTCTTTGTTAAGGTTCTTAAAAGCTTTAATGGGTTAACCGCATATCATTATGAATACCAAAATGCTCTTTATGCTGGCGTGTCTGCTTCTACTACCTACCTACGTGCGCACTTGGTTCCAGAAGAAAAGTAGAAAAAAATACCCACTTTCTCTCGCTCTCCCAGCCTGCTGTACCATGAACAAGGAAAAAAGGGAATAAGAACAAGGGGTACACGACGACAACTACACGTGCGTATGTTTTATTAATTTTATCAAGCAGCTTGGATGGTTACGGTTTACGGTTACAATGATGATGGCTACACAACTATGGTGTTGATGATGATGATGTATGATGATGTTTAATGTATGTACACATATTAATTTAAGTTTAAGAAAAATAAAAAATAAAAATCTTTTTGACTTGGTTTATGTTAATGGGATATTTATATTTCACGCATTATGCATACACGTGGTTTTTTAATTACGTTGCTTATAATACCTCAGTCAATATTTTTATATAATGTTTATATTTACTACATTTTTTGAATAAATATATAATTCTTTTTTCAGACGGTAAATTTGAGTATTATATAGTATATAGGTTTCTATACATGGTACATAAAAAATCACTGTTGTTTATATATGTATGTATATGTATTAACCACTATACTAGACAGATAGGTACGATAAATTTTTGAAAACGTTTTTCCGTCTTACACTAGTTGAATCACAGCAAGGTTTACAGTGTAATGTTGAATGGTGGAGAAAACTCCGAAAATAGTATCCTTTTTAAAGTCAACAAAAGGTCCTATTCTAAAGCACAGTCTTTGACAGGTACGAAGTTGCTTCCTGCTGTACCTCCTTTTAAGTCTTTTCTTCCAGTATCTGAGAAACTCTTCAGAGTGTTTTGTGATCTCGGTAGATTCCATCATGAGTAGCAGCATGACGGTAGCGATGGTCATACCAATCAGCAAAATGGATAGTCTGAGTGGGAGGGGAAGGAAGCTGTGTAATTTGACGGTGGCATACGCTGACAAAGTCGTGAGCACCATTCCAACAGAGATGACAACGGGAAAGTAATAAAACAAGGCAGCGTTGATGAAAAGAACGAGAAGTTTTGCTTCCAGATAAAGTTTGAAACTTTTCACGAATAAAACCTCAGCAGAGGACTTAATCCTCTGAGCTGGAGTGGGACACAAAAGTTTCTTTACCAAAGAGGAAGAGGATGGTTTTACAGTGACCGTAGGACCTAGCTCCTCCATAATTTCCATCATTAGCATGGATGAAGAGGGGGCAGTCAGGTTGGAAGTAGGGGAAGAGGAGTGGGTTGAAAAAGCGGTAGTGGTAAAGCTGGTTGTAGTGTTGCTGTTATTATTGGGCGCATTGCTATTGACAGAAAGTCTATTTTCACCGGATGATATTACGCAAGTTGCCGAGGCATAACCAAAAGTTGAATGAAAAAGGGGCAAAGACGCTGAGGACGGAGACGAAACTTGAAGTTGACTATCCAGTTTGGTAGATAACACCTGAAATAGGGAAGTTTGCTCTTTTGGCGGCGGTGGTGGTGGTGATGGCAAGTTTTGCTTTTTACTTTGCCAGTTTTGCAACTCAGACTTTGTCTCTTGCCTCAGTGGACCAGAAGAAGACTTTTCCTGCTGTTGATGCTTCTTGTGATTTTCCAAATGGAAAACTTGCACCTCTTCTTCCTCCGGATCCTTTTTCATTTTCTCACTTCCTGACACGCAGAGAACATCACTTTTATCATAATTGTCAATTCGTATTTCAGGCGGGATTCTACGACCACTACCACCTATACTTTGCAATTTTGAGCTTTCACCGGAATTTTTTGTGTTATCATCAACTTTCCCTTCCGTCACAGATATACCTACCCTTCCACTTTCACTTTTGTTACTATTTCTGCCACTATCGTTATTCCTTGTGATACTGCCACCACCACCATTTACACCGCCATTGTTACCACCACTCCGAGTGATGGTGGTGGTGGTACTTCTAGTGTTTCCACTGTTTTTCTCTTTTTCTGGGCTAGGATAACTCGTACAAAGCACAGCGCTCAGTTCGCAAACAATTGTCAAGCATATGAGAATAAGATTGAGCGATAAGAGACTTGCATAGAAAGACGTCAGTCCTTGGAAAAAGCTTGCTGCCAACATGGCGATAATGGGTGATTCGCGAAATATGAGTTTCTTCATTAAATAGCTTGCTGGGTCAGACGAGGTCATCAAAGGAGCGAGAAAACAAACCAGAGGCACACCGTTAAATCCCAATGCAATCGAATACATAATAAATTCCTCTTTGCCCAGATTGAAACGGGATGAGAGAAATGTGTGCTTGAGAGACAGCACTTGATTCTCCCACTGGAGTAGTGATTTCAGCGAGAAATCTGGTTGACGCGACTGCATTCGAAGAAGTGGAAACTTGTTTGAAAAATTAGAGCCTCCTCCTCCTGAAAATGAGCAAGTATAATAATAATAATAGTAGTAAAAAAGTAGCTGTGAAAGCGTGTAAATAAAATAAAGGCAAATAGCTTCAGGCTTTTTATAACTCTTTCTCTCTCTCTCTCTCTCTTCCTCTCTTTCTACTAGACTAGAGTATTCAACTGGCGACATGCATACAAATAAAAATTGTACTTCACTCTATTTGCTATATTAGCTTTTTAGCTTCTTACCATTATGCTACTTATATAAAGCGTGAAGCATGTGTGTGTCTATTGGGATGCGATGTATTTACATTACAAAAAAAGTAGCTTTCCTACGTGTTTACCAATATAAAAAAGG
>JAHZMT010001343.1:0-31127 GCA_027743785.1 Sinhomidia bicolor
AATAAATTAAAAAATACACCAGTGTTTCAACTTTTTTTCGATAAAAGTAAAATTCAAGCAATAAAGGCCAACGTACATAAAATAAGCCAAGAAGAATTATATCATACTATAAGTTGAAAACGTATTTTTATAAACATGATCGCAAAGATAAAAAAAAGTGTAGCAAATTTTGCCGAGAGGAAATAAAAACTTTTATATGCTACGTAGCATAAAAAACAGTAGCGGTTACACTTTTTTTGACATTGGCACATTATAAATACCTAAGTGAAATGCAACGTAACATTTTAACAGTCAATAAAAAGCACTCGTATTATCCATTTCATACTGTGCAATTACCGAGTAATTAGGCATACAACTTGTCTCTTTCTCACATAATATAAAGCACCTCTTTTTTCCTACAAAATTGCATACTACTGCATCCAGGTACTTTAAACGTTATTACACAGCTTTATCAATATCATCCCATCGTATTGCGCCTGTTTACATTGAGGTAACGCATAAAAAAGCATATTTTTATAGTACAATTTGATTTTATCGGAAGCTTATTGAAATGGTAGCGCCCTAAAATAATATAGTTCAGTATAGCACCCAATACTGCAAATGCATGCCACATGTCATAATACTCTAATTTGAAACTGATGATAATAATGATCGAAATTGGGTGATATTGCTTATATAATACAAAAATACATACAATATTACTTGCTCAAATCTACCATAATAAGTCAGTCAGTAAGTGATAATGATTGATAAACTAGGTTTGCATTTGCATGAAAAAAACTTCATTTCATGTGTATAGCACATAAATATATAGCCTATAATATGCATATGATATGCAATACAAGGTAGTCAAATCAGTAGTACAGCCTCTCTATAACTGTTCTGTGTGTACATTGAAATTGCAAGTATATATTTAACGCAGCAACTCATTATAAATTGAACGTACCATTGTAATAATGAAATGATTAGTATTCAACCTCACAATAAAAAAATGCCCAAAATTATGTGGTGAAATACGCAAACAGGTTAGTTATATGTTCTGTTATAAAAATAATGTAATAGTTCTCAAATGGAAATACGTTCTGTTAATAAAATCGCTGCTAGCTGTGTAAGTAAATGCAAAAATCTGGTTTACAATAATAATCTCCTCTTCTCTGAAAAATGTGTTGTGAACAGAATGTGAAGTGCAAACGAGCATTATATTAGATTAGATTCATCATGAGTGTGTGGTGGAAAAGAAGAGAGGAAGCATTTAATAAACACAGACAGCGCTTGCAGAAGCAGCAGCAGAGCTTGTAGAGAAGTCAGACTGAAAGATAGACTTGCATGATGACGGGTTTAGAGATTTGTCATATGTTTTTGCACTCATCGTTTATCATCATCATCACATCACCCACATAAAATAAGAATAACACAATCCCATTTTTTTACTTACTAGCTTGCTTACTTTATTGCATTCCAATTCCAATGATGAAGGTGGTACAATACATCAACTAAAAATAGTGTGCTTTTTTTGTGGGACGGGGTTTGGGGATTATGTTATTTTGTTAAGTAATTTGCATCTTATTTGTTAGGCGTAGGTGGTGGTCGGTGGTGATGATTAGATTGCCATCATTACAATAATAATAGTTTTTCTGTGTGTGATGATGCGGTGTGTGGGGGAAGAAGAAATTTAATTGTAGAAAGTTTCTAATGTTCAAAGAAGCAAGGTACATGCTCTAGCTTTGATACTACTACCTTACCTGTACAAACAGTTAAAAAAAGTGAAAGGTGTAATTTGATTGGGAGCATTGCTGGTGGTGAGTATTTACCTATTAGTGGAAACGTGTGCTTTTAATTTGTGTTGTGGTCAAAATGTTTGGAGCATTTTAATACATCCTGACGGGGAACTATCTGATGTGTACAAAATAAACCACGCGCATTTAAATTTGATGATCAATGACTCAATGACTTACTTGGCAGTATTGAGATTAAGACTGATTTAAATGTGCTTTAAGTGTACATGTGTTTGTTTTGCAAAAGCATTTAGCAGTATCTAGTTTTATGATTTGTTAAGTTGTGAGCGCTGCGACAATCAAAAAGCGGACATAGGAAAACGGTAGCACATGTATATGTCGAAATTGCATTAAATGTTTGCAAAATGGACTCAAATCCGGAAGTGGAACAGTTCATTACCAAAAAGGTTCCTTGGGGGAATCTTCCAATTAAGGTCAAGGAGGTAAGATATCCATGTCATAAAGGTCACTTGCACACAATTGGTCTTACAAAATGATTGCTAGTACTGGAGTTACTTATTGTGGTAAAATGTGAGAATTTATGTCTTGAACATTTAATTTCTGTGCAGCTACTTGGAAATTCACAAAAGGGTTATGAAAAGGCAGTTGTTATCTACAGTGTGCGGAACCAATTAAGATATTCTGATAATTTGGGTATGTCGACGGTCTTGTTTCAAATTTATTTATGCCAAAATCACGCGCTAGATAATATTGGTGTTTGCAAACTTTGCAGTAAAAACTATTATGAAGGATGAACCAAAGTATTATGAAGACGTGGTTACGTACAGTAAAAACAAGCTGATGCTTTATCCATATCACCTTTCGGATCGGATTGTAAAAGGCCTTAGAATAACGCCTTTTCAATATTACATATCCATAATAGAAAAGATTATGGAGCAGGAGAAAAGCTACGATTCTTTACCCAATTTTACGGCAGCAGACTGTAAGTTCACTTTTAATTCCAATTTCACAGCGTTCTTCAATAATTTTATTGAAGACGATCAATTATACTAATTTCAGGTTTACGACTTCTTGGAATCGGCCGAAATCAGTATATTGATCTTATGAATCAGCATCGTTCCAGTAGAAAACTGTTTAGAAGAAAACCTCCCCGTGAATTACTTCCGACAAAACCTACTACAGTTTCCATTGAGCCTTGGTTTATAATCCAACATGGTTATATAACAGAAGAAGATATAACTGCTACAAAACCAACAGAGAGGATAATCGTGGATCATTTAATTGATCACGGAGGTCAGTCTGCCGGAACAGTGGATTATGACTGTGTACATTCACTGTACAAGAAAGGACTGATTTACGTCGATGTTCCTATAAAAAATGATGACTACATCGTTGTTCCACCTCTGGAGGGATTTGTGATGAACAGAGTTTTGGGGGATTATTTTGAAACTCTGTTGTACAAAATTTTTGTTTCCATTGATGAGCACACTTCCGTTGGAGAGGTATATACTTGAAAACAGTTACATTTTAATTTGATGTTTATTTATTAACAATTTAACACCATTTTTTAATATTTAAATTCACTCTGTATGTAGCTAGCAGACGTCCTTGATATAGACTCACAGTTGGTGAAAAACGCCGTGTCTTTGTACTGTCGATTGGGGTTTGCCTATAAGAAAAATCTAGATTTTGATTACGCTACAATGGATTCAAGTTGGAAAAAATTCCAGAGCCAAATGAATGCCAAAAACAAGTAATTTCAATAACATATGCCTTTGCAAATAAATGAAATTCTAGTGTGGTATATATAAAAATGTAACACATTTCTATAAATTTAATTTCAACAGGTCTAACTATATCGCACCAGATGAATCGTTGTTAGATAAAGAACTGAAATCGGCCGTTACGGGAGACAGTGACGTAGTAATACAATCAAATAGTACACCAACCGGAATATCCGGCTCGTCTGAAACCACATCAGTGTTTTCTCTTCCACATTCAAACAGTTTTTGCAACCCCAAATGGGATCAATGGGGGTGGATTTGCTGCGCTGTGAAAGTCTACTTAACTTGGACAAAACCACATGTTCACGACTACTCAACAAAAATTATCAGTTAGTAAACAGTATCATACCGAATTTAACTCATTAGCTTCAAAACCTGTGTTTTCATTTTAAGCACAAAAAATGATTTTCCTTCGTTTGTCTAGGTTTATGGTTTCAATGGCTCCTTTGAGCTATGAGGTGACACCTATCTGTTGTGACACGCTTCCGCATTTCGGTCCGATTATTCCACAAGTCAATTCAGTATGGTTTAAACTGTTTCTTTACTCTGTGACCAATAGTGGTCCTACATCACTGCTTATGCCCAAAGGTTTACAGCTTACATTTTTGAATTTCATAAAATACAAATACAGAATGTGAAAACGATATATCGTTATTCCATGCGACATGTAAAATTAATTTGAATGCATCAGAAAATAATTCTGTGGGATAACCTTTGTAACTTATGACAGGCTCCGTGTTATACGAACTACCAGTGGAGCTGGAGCATAGTGAAAAGTATCTGGTGACATCTTGGGGTCATGATCCTAGTGTGATGCCAGCATCTAGTGCTTTGTTTACCCTCAATGACGCGTTGCCACATTCTGCCGTTTTTATTCAGGTGAATGATAATAAATACAAGCATTATGAAAAAGCATTTAAAATATAATTTCCACTTATCAATCCCGTGAATGTCAATTTTCAACATTATGAATTTAAATTATTAAAATTATTGCTCATTCAATTGATTTTTCTTATCTTTCCAGGCATATGGGCTAGAAGGAGAATCATCTGTTGTCATTGTCCCATTTCCTTTCAGTGACGGAGTACATGGAAAGACTGACAGTACCGGTTCCATTTCGCCAATTATGCAATCCTACAAAAAATGGGCTAAACACCCAGCCATTATTAAGCTTTCGCGAGTATTGGATTTAGAGAAAAATTGCGGTTACATAACAATGATGAACGTTCGTGGCTCTTCTTCCATTTCCAGTAGAAGCACGGCTGAAAATTATCTTTGTGTATTGAGCGACCCAGTTTTGACAGTACCTGATAGTCAACATCAAGTAAAGTTGTCCAGCTTGCCTGAGGAATCAAACAGTGACGATGAAGAAGAGGAGTTTCATGTGATTCAAAACACAAGTACGACAAATTTAGAACCCGAGAATGGTTTTAAAAGTGACCAGTGTGCCAAATTATATCAAGAAGAACTGGAGCTAGAGTTAGGCAACGCACCAGCAGATCAACCAAAGCCAACTGGTTTTGATTCAAGACAACAAAAGATAGAGTCCCTCAGACTTGATCTTAGTATAAAAGAATCAAAAGCCGATTCAGTCATTTCAAGCGGACGAAGTGGTGCGCAACAAAGCCGGGAAAAAAGTGACAAAAGTTGGTTTGATGACTGGACATTGTTGGATTGTCATTTTGGAGTACCTTTATTTGACGGAAGTGTTAGTCAAATTGTTTGTGAAAAGATTTTATCAAATTCGTTATGGAATGAAGAAAGGTAAAAATATATTGGTCTATTTTGTTGACATGAACATTATATTTCTTCATTATTAGATCAGCCAACATCAATCGTTTTCGTTTTTATATTTACAGCTTAGAACAACTTTTGAAGTCAAATAGTGACTTGGCTCACCGGTTTTCCGAGTTTACTTCTACACTAGAGGTAAACATAAACCAAAAAATATATTTAAAAAAACTTTTATGTTCAATCCATTAATAATGGTTATTTCTTTTCTATTTAGATTGGTCTCACTGTCGGTAAGGAGGATATCGCATTACCGACTAAAAGTTATTATTGCCACAACGGACGCATAACTGCTTATGAAGATTTGGTGTGAATTCGATTAAAAGCATAAGAGGTTGATTTAAAGCTGAAATATAAAATGTGAAATGTAGCTAGAGACATTCCAAATCGATTCAAGATGACATGATCAATGTGATGTGAGTAATAAATCTTTCCGTCGTTATTAATACGTTTGCTAGTTATAGGATACATATTTTTCAATGCATTTAGTTGTAAAATAGTTTTGTATTCATATATGAACGTATATATATACATATACGTATTACGTATACAATAATAATATATTAGAAGCAGTACGTATATTTTCATTCGGTGAATTTTAATAGTGATAAAAGCAACAGAAAATGTTTTTGAATTTCATGTGAATTTGACAAATATTTTTATTAATAATAAAAGCGATTCGTTACAAAGTGAATCAATGTCAAAGCAATGTACAATGTGTTACTCTACTACTTTTTATTTGTGTTTCATGTAACAATTCATACTTCTTCTAGAAAGTTTACTATTAATGCATCAACTGTTCACTTTTCCCAGCATTCTTTTCGTCCTTCGTTATGTAGTAAGTAGTGCATTATGAAGCAAAGAAAATTGGATTTACTTTCAAACAAACAAATTTTCGGAAAGGAGGGTTTATTATAAGGCCCAATTTTTGGCCAAAATTTAAAAAAAAATTATTTTGTGCTAGTTTTGTTCAGCTCGTTGAGCTGAGTATTTTGGTACCAATTTCAGGTCAATCTGACACTTCTGGCAGAAATTATGGAAATTCAAAATTCCTTACCAGAAGGCAGGTCAAAAAATATTTTTTGAAATAAAAAATAAAAATCTTCTGATATCGACATAACTATGGCCCAAAAATGGACTTTATAATAACCCCTCCTTTTGATATTGACCCAAATGTACTGTTATTACTTGTAAATTTTGAAAGCATGATTTTCAATACATCACGCCCATACGTCATATTATTAGGTAGTAATTTCTGCATGTTTACAGTATGTGTTGTTAACGCCAAAAAAGCAATTAAGTTATTAAATTTGTCATTCAACTTTTTTTCATGAATATTCAAACAATGTAACTTCAAAAGAACTTCACTCTGAGTTGAATACATTGTTTACAAAAGGTAGTACATGTATTAAAAAATAGCCCGAAATAACAAGACAAAAGACCGGGGAAACGTGAAACACATGGTTTGCCAAAAGTTTCACAATATTAACATTTTGTTTCCAGTCCCTCCCGACAATGCTGTCAGTATTTGAACGTAATGAGAAAAGTTAACAATGCATTTCCTTCTGTAGTTCTTCACACAATGCCAAATTTAAAGAGTTTCTTTATATTTCCTGTCACAAATCACACGGCTTTCTATTTCATAGAGGAATACTTTAAAATAGCCTATTTTGGTCTTCTTGTACCCTTCCGTATAAAATACTGCAAAACAAATCAACGTTATCAAATTGTACAATCTGGAATTCAGAAGACGCTATGTGTTATGCATTATTTCATTTATGTGTCCTACGCTGTTTTCTTTCACGGAATTGTAATATTGAACAAAACGTCCACTAGTTCTTCCGATCCTTTACATATCTTCCGCGTTACGGAAGCCTCCTTTGAACTTTTGTATTTATTTATCATTACATACTGTGTGTTTTGTAAATTCAATAAAGTACACCACCTGTTAGAAGTTATTCAGAAAAAGTACTCAATTCCCAAAAATAATAATTGGAAGGTAAGTTTATTTTTTAAATATGCCAAATATTGTGCTTTACAATTTTTTAATTGAAATGTCATTGTAAAACAGAGGTATATCGTCAACGCTTTTATATTAATATTCATCTGGGGCTATGGAACAATAATAAGTATTCAAGGGATATCTGTAAAGCAGGACGTTATAGCAAGCTCCATCATACGTCTGCACTTTTTCAGTGTCGGAGAAAACAGCAGTTCACAAATGTCGGGAGAAAGTTTTACTTCTGAACAAAAATTGTTTTCTTCGCTAAGTTCATACGTTCAACTTATTATACATTATTTATGTGCGTACACTCGAGCAGCTTCACAGTCCTATTCGTTTCTAATGTTTTCTTTTGGTATGTATTTGCGTGACTTGTTAGAGTCGCTAAGATTATCGATAACCACAGGAAAGAAAACATCAGTAGAGGTATACTGTTTATAAACTTTTATAATTTGTAGTCGTTGCAGAATTTACTTTGAGAATGCAACAATGATGTAATGTATAAACATTCTTTTCAGATTCTAGAAAATTATCTATACATCAGAAGAGTAAATAATTGCATGAACACTATCATTGATGTATTGCTCTTCTACTATGTTGTCTTCACTGTTCCGTTTATTGCGGAATTATTAATTAATCTGAGTGAATATGATTTGTCTGTTATACTGCATTCCATCTATACTGGAAGTTTGTTCTTGTCCTCCATGATAAGTAGTGCATCTGCAAATGCAAAGGTGTATAAATATATAATTCCGAGAATGGTTTTATTACCTTAATGTTTTTTATCTTAACGTACAACATAGTATTGTATTTTTTGTAATATGGTTATTTATTGGGAGTAATACCATCAATGCAATTCAAATTGTTTTTATTTCAGTTGGAAACTCTCAAGGAAGATCTTGTTTGTGAGAGAAGCAGGAGCAAATTCACGATGCATGATATAACCGAACATACAACTTTCATGACACTTATGCTAGAGTTTTCATCAAGCGATTCAATAGGACTAAAAGGGTTAAGCTTTTTTACGGCAACGTACCAATTTCTAGGATTGGTGAGATTATAGATAGAGATTTCAAAAAAATTAATATATAAATAGTCGAATTGCATAGCCCGGATTGTTTTAAAAAAATTTAGATGATGTCACAGTGCCTTGTCTATGCACTAGTTCTCCTTCAGTTTAAAGGAGCCACAAGTCAAGTATCATCATCAGCATGATTGGTGTATTTATGCACGGTGTTCTCGGTGCCAATAGAATACCTATTGGTCACCATAAATTTTGCAGAAAAGTTTTCCGAGTATTATTTGAATTTGAAAGAAAGTGGCTGTCTGCTGAATTCAATCGACCTGTCCTTTTAGCAAGCAAACTTTGCATGGCCATTGGCCATGTTATATGTGCTCCCATTTAGCAACTAATTTCATTAGTTTGCAACATATGTGTTTGCTTTGCTGTTAATCCTTACACTTGTCTAAATTTTAATCAAATTAGTACACACGCATACTGTTCATTGCATGTGAGTGTCAGCCAAATTGGCAAAGCAAATTATTGAATGCTTACTAAAGACCCAGAGCATATTGTGAATTTCATATGCCATGTTTCTTTCATAGCGTTTTCAAACCAATTAATTTGCATGTCTTAATGTTTTTGTGGAAAAAAGGAAAATAAAATCATAGGTACATGCATAATAACGAACTCCTCTTACAAGTAAAACCGTTGCAAAATGCAGAAATCAAAAGAAGCTGTGGAAGTCTTTAATTTCAAAGGTTCGTTTGAAGATAAATCAAAGCAACCTCATCCTGTCCGTCAACCATCTACACATCTTTGTTCTGAAAATATTGCACGGAGAAAATTTCATCCTACGGCAATCAATTACATTTTAGCATATCTGGAAATAGGTTACATATTCTGCTTTATTCCTTTTACTTGCAAGTTTAACAGGGAGACAGGAATTTATGAAATTGTCGAATTTTTTCCTCAAAAGGTAGGTATTGGTAGTAATAATACATTAATTTAATCGTACAAAATGATTTTTTGATATCTTAGTATGAGTATGAACTTTGGATAATACTTTTTATAGTGTCTGACATTGATTTTCCACACATTCCAAACAACGTATAATGCGATTTGGTACTTTTGCCTTTTGATAAAACTCAACTATACCAATAGCCCAATCAAATCATTTACAAGATGTGAAACATTAATTGATATTTCCTATTTATTTATATTCTCACACATGCTAATTTTTAAGAAAAGTTGTTTCCAGCATTTTTTCAAAATAGCACAGAAGCATTATTCATTTGTGGGTAGTGAACCTGAGTACAAGGTAAGCTGCCAACTAGTTTTATTAGCGTTTCAGTTAATACTTGTATTTACTTTTCTTTAAAGCTGCCTTGTTTTATATAGAAAATTGTCATCAAAGCCAATATATTTTTTGTGTACGTTATTTTCGGAACACTTTACATGTGGTTTTCTGTTGTAACTGCACCAATCAATAGCACCGAAAAATTATCCAGGTTCATGCTCCCACACAACGAAACTGCAAGTTGGATTCTCTCAATAATAAATGTCAGAAGTAACAGCAGTATTTTATCCGTTCTACTCAGTTTTTGGCGAGCCATGGGTGAAAGCATATCGGTTCTACTTTTTGCATTTGGATGGTATTTAAAGCAAATTTGCGAAGATCTCTGTGTGATAATTACCAGCTTGGAAAGGAGTTGCATAGAGGTGCACATTTATAATGCGAATATTATGTTTAAACTTGTCCAAATAAAGCTGTCGCAAACACTCATTAAAATGCAATTTTCTTCCAGATCTTGCAACAGTATGAACAAATTAAAAACATCAACGGCATTATGACCTCCATCACAAAGTACATTATGTTTTTATACATTATTGGAAGTCTTCCATTTGTATCGGACTCAATAATGGACTTCAGCCTCAGTGAGCCCAGAATCATTATAAAGCTAATATATGTAGGCACGGGATTCCTTATATCGATGTTGGGCAGTGCCGAGGCGAATAGTACGGTGAGTACCCACAAGAACACGCATAAATAATATGCATAAAAACGAATGTATTTAATATAGTCAACTCTACTGTATAAAATTTATGATTGACTAATCAAAAAACAGGCCAATCAACTTAAGCACGCACTGACAGAGAGACACATTTTAAAGATGGAGCAAACTTCTGAGTCGGTTTCTTTGCAAATGTTGCTCTCTGAGTTCTCCACGCCTGAAATTGGATTGAAAGGAATGCATTTCTTTATCGTCACTTACGGTTTTGTTGGAGTGGTAGGTATTTTTGCGTTTAAAAGATTTTGTTGTCGTTAATTAATTATGTAATTATGTACAAGATGCTAAATATTTTTTGCAGATGCTTTCTCAGTGCATAGTATATGCTTTGGTTATTTTACAACTTAGAGGACCATCTCTACCCATTTTAGCGTAACGGGTGAATTTCTGACAAAAAACATCAAACGCGCATGTAATATAATAGGTATATAATATTTAGAAAGCCGAAGTAAACTAGAACTTTTATTCAAGTTTTGCTATAGTTGTATAGGTAAGTATTATTATATACATACATTGGTTTTTTTTCTCACGATTACATATTGATAAGTATGTTTTACAGCTGCAATGAAAAAAAATGTTTATCAATTTAATAATATTTTGCGATTTGCAATGCTTTGGGGCATTGTGATATAAGTTCATTGCTAAAAACTAGTTTTAAAATATACACTATACACCTACCGACATGACTAAAGAAACGTGCTGTTGACATTAAATACTAACCACCCTTCAATTTATGAAAACAAAAAAAATTAATGAACATGCGACCCAAAATACTGGAATAGCTTGCTTAAAATTCTAAAATGTATTATCTACTCATGATACTCAAAACTAGATGAATTCTTTTAAAACTTTATTTACCTAACTTACGTTCTAACGAAAACATCTCTTTAAATGTAAAGCGTGCTTTTGCAATTAAATACACTCATTTATTCGTCATCAGATTGTTACTTTTTTGTTTCTTGTATGTAGGCATTTTTAAAAGGCTTTTTATGCGACGATGACATTTTTTCTTTAAAAATTAGTTTTTTTACATTACATAACCGACACAGGAGCTGAATTCTAATAAATGGTGATAAGCATCTATACATGAAAGCGCAACCGTATATAGTCGCCAGTCATTTCAATTATTAAGTGATAGCACCACCACCCACCCAACCTAACAAGGTATGTATGTATGTATGTATATACGTTAAATATTTATTAGACGGTTCAAAATATTCCCATCAGTCAGACCACGTCAAGTCACATCTACTTGTTCCATTCATCACTCAAGTTCATTTTTAAAGTCAAGCTAGCTGCGTCAGTCTCTATATAGAAGAAATGAATGTGTGGGATGGTTATATAAGTTATCAAGTACTAATATATTATTTAACATACATCCGTCCGTATGTTCACCTTACTTCTACCACCTGTACCATTCAAAAATTCCGTCGCATATATTTTTTGCATCAAGTAATTCATCTACGTAATAGTCAACAGAAGAAACTAATAATAGTAAGCCAGATCACTGCTGCTCCTAGTCACTAGTAGAATAATATGGTATCATATTAATATCTGTAATTTTAAGACACAATTTGTGGAATGCACCTCTCTAATTTTTTTTAGCTTTATCTCTGATCTGATAAGTAATATTATTGCGTATTTTGCGTTTGCATTATNCTCTCTAATTTTTTTAGCTTTATCTCTGATCTGATAAGTAATATTATTGCGTATTTTGCGTTTGCATTATTAATGTAATTTGCGTTGTGCTTTTTTTGTCTTATTTGCCGAATCTATTTAATTAATCGTTAAATGACGGGCTAGCGTTTTTTTTACTTAGCATGTGGCACACAGGCGCTTTCCTCGGTAATATATAGCGAAAAGTTGAAAAATTTCATATGTAAGATAAGCAGGCTTTTTACAGTAGTATAAAGAAAGGGAAATTCTGATCAATATTTTAGTACCTAGTATTATAGGTACGTAACAGAGAGGTATTAAAGCTAATGATTCACACGAGCATAAATTCTAAAGTCTAACAACTATTTGAGGGGCGAAGAGGAATATAGGTACAATAATATAATATAATATATATATATTTCTAAATTCTATGTACAAGTTATTACGCGTTACTTGTTATTCCGATAAAATGAATATTAAAGTCAGATAATTGATAGAAGTAAGTTACATCATGTAAGTAATACATATAATAATATGTTATAAACGTTGGGTTGCATAAATAATATCGACATCATTTTTGTTCTATCAAATATCACTATGTTCAATAACATTATTATGAATAATATCCTGTTACAAAGAAGACTGCTTTATTTTCGTTGCTTTCCTTTGAATGACTTTAAAAAGTCGACTGGAACAGCATTGTGGCGAATTAAATATTTTATTTAAACAATATTGGAAATTTTTTTTCTCAATCTACTGCATATATCATTTATTCGTTGGAAGCTCCCGCATCATCCGCTGCAGCATCCTCTACGCCATCAGTGGTTGCTGCATCACCAGTCTCGGTATCTGCTGCGTCAGCAGTTGCATCCGCAGATTCAGCAGCACCTTCTTCAGCGCCTGCTCCATCTGCCTGTTGTTCATCCTCCTGGGCATCCCCATTTTCGACGGTTTCCCCTTCTTTGGTTTCATCCGTGCCGTTACCGTTAGCCTCTTCAGTTTTTGCGTCACCTTCCCCATCCTCATTACCTTCAGCAGCCTCCGTTTCGGTCTCTGTTTTCTCATCCCCTTCTGCTGCAGGAGTTTCGTCGCCCTCCGCAGCTGGAGTATCTTCGCCTTCGCCACCTGCATCTTCCCCTTCTTTTGCCTCTTCCTCTTCTGCGTTGCCATTTTCTGTGGCTTCTGCGCATTCTACTTTTTCCGTCGCTTCCTCTTCTTCAGCAGCATCGCCTCCTTCTTCACCATCCTCAGTAGTTCCCTCCCCTTCAGCGGTAGAAGGTGCAGCTTCTTCCCCTTCCCCGGCGTCTTTGGCAGTTATCTCTTCTTCAACAACAGCTTCTTCAGTTGAACATGGACTAAGAAGTCTTTCTAAGATAAGCTTGTAATCTCCGCTGGTATCGCTTGAGACATCCTCTCCTAAACTGCTTTCAAACTTTGCTTGGTAAATGTCTATAACATCTTTTAGATCAACCTGGGTAAAAAAATAGCAAATAAATAAAATAATTCCAATCCATTTGTTCATAGACATATGTACATACATATTTGGAACGTGATTGATTTGATATACATATATATCGACAACACATACCTCGGATCGCAATACGATAATACGAATCAGATCTTCATCATCAGTGCCTGCTCCTTTAACCGCCGCTCTTAATCTTTCAGCATAGAATTCGGACACGTTCCGGAATATTTTTACTAACGAAATAAAAGTCACATAAATCAATTCATCCTCCGCAAACGTGTGAAATGAAAGTGATGTTTATGTGAAAGATAAATTATGTACTACCCAATGCGAGGTAGCAAGCTTGTATGCTGCCAGAAAACTCGGACTCAATCAGTTCCTCTATTTCCTTTCCTTCGGCTAGCTCCTTATACGCATCAAATACTTGACGCATATGCTCGTAGCTTCTTTGATTAAATATTGATTGGAACACTTCTTCTCTTGTTCCAGCACCGTCGCTAGCCTCGTGAATGTTCTACATTAAGCAAAAAAATAAAGTAAAATAAAATTTTAGTACAAAACACAAGTATGCCGTGTACACTGTCTACATGTAAGTACCGCGTATCGAAATGTGGAATCGATAAGAACAGAAATTTCAACAAATGGGAATCTTTCACCAAGTTTGTCTGTTTTACCAAACGTATTAAAAACTACATTATTTGTCTTCAGCATATCATGCATACATAGTACTCCCCAAGGTAAAGAACAAAATGTTAAGTACACACAGTACTGTACTAGTAGTAGTACAAGCTTCATTCAATCTATTTATTTTAAACTTAAAGTCATGTCACGTAAAATGAATTTTACCTTTGCATCCTCTTGAACCTTTTCCGAATCAACTTCTTCACTCTCGTCTCGTCCTCCATTAATGATTCCAACAATTAAAGAACGAAAGTCTCCACTTAAATCCTCTGCCACATCCTCCTCCATTTCCTTTTCATACTCTGGAAAATTAAAATCCAAAATCAATAAGGAAGCCAGAGAATAGTACGTGTGTAGACGGTTAATTTGCCAAAAAATGTTCGGCTTTGTAATAACATGTTTTTAAAAAAAATATAGATCATTCATACTTTCTTTATACGCCTTTTTTATTTCTTCAAGTTCTTCGTTTGTTCTTGTGCAAAGCAGACCAATAAGTGCGTATTCATCGGTCCCAAGACCCTGTGAATCATGAATAATATTATTCAGAAACGTAACTAGTACTGTAATTATTGAAAAAAACTGTATATTTTTCCATTCTATTACAAACTTTTTAAAATTATAGTTTTTTTGGGTTGCCACTTTTCAAACATTGTAATTTTGTAGATTACAAGACGCTGTTTACTCAAGTGAAAATACTTTAAAACCCATTAAGAATTTTTCATTCTTTACACTTCCCACCATCCCACCTCCAACTTTCTGCAGTATGCATACCTATTCAAAAGTTACTGCAGTGAAAGTACCTCTTGTGTACTTCCTGCATTTTTTGACCGTCATATATGTATGCTTTACAACTTTTAAGTCTAGCCAGTACCCAGTCACCGTCATATTGTATATGTTCACTGCGATCTCTCCGGCGGATCTTTCTCCGCATCAAAATACATTGCTTTTTCGATTAAAGCAAAAAGAACCAATAATTACAATAAAATGGAAATAATTTCAGAACAAAAACACCACAAGAGTATCACGCAATACTATGATTTTTTTGTATCGGGTGTGGCTGAACTATTTATGAGCTTTAATAGATGACTATATATGTATGACGGTTTCATAAAATATATGTGACATACAAACTGAGGATATTTTTAGCAAACTAAAATAGATGATACTTTCATAGAAGGAACTATCATCATCATCAACTGAATGAATGAACAACTCCACGGTTTCAATGCAAGTAAATTTTTCTCGACACTACTGGCCTGTTTCTCTTTCAAGACATTAATTTCCTGGAGCTGGGGTTCCTTCAATGAATTATTGGTTTAGGTTACAAATGGGATGATAAAGAACATTTTTTAATAATGTACATTATAGATTGTGATCACAGTAGTGCGCGAATTACTTTCCACTGCTATATTACAGTGCAATGTATGATGGCGTGCATTACCTTACAATAAAAAAATCTTTTATATATATAGCGATACAAATGAATACAAATAGTGATAGTTGCAAGCGTTTTCATAAAAAAAACTAAACACAGCTTTTCTGGATCGCTACAACAATATAAAAGGTGTAATGTATAAATGTAGAATGGTATGTATAATTTTGTGAAATTAATACATGCATATCGTATTACTTCCTCGTACCGAAGAGAGAAAGAGAGCTGTGTCGATGGAGAGAACCATGTTCTGAATGTGATTGCGTGAATAATATATATAACCACACAATAACGAATCGAATGTGACATGCAAGAAAATAGTGACAACAAGTCACGAGTAGAAAAAAACACTTCAATATATAGGCACACTACAACATGACATGCTCATGCTAGCAGTACTTAGAATATACTCTACGAGAGACTACAACGGAACACGAGAAAAAACAAAAACATGAACAATTTTCTAATATTGTTTCCAAGATTTATTTCTGAGCTACTTTCGAAATGT
Source organism: Sinhomidia bicolor (assembly GCA_027743785.1). Taxonomy (NCBI): domain Eukaryota; kingdom Metazoa; phylum Arthropoda; class Collembola; order Entomobryomorpha; family Entomobryidae; genus Sinhomidia; species Sinhomidia bicolor. Next base: position 16,131 of record JAHZMT010001343.1, read on the forward strand.
TAGATTATAATAAAATGTACTACAAAACAAATATTGAAATGTAAATAAGCAAATTAATCAATATATAAAATAATTCAAATATAGTAAAAGGAGGATATAATAATAATAGTAACCAATATGGTTCCATTTGATGGAGTGGTCAATTGTGTATGCCTACTTAAATGGGAATAAATATTTCATGCTTTTATGGGAAGTGCATATACCAACACCACATACATTTTGAACGTTGTTTTTCACTTAGCGCAGGCACACATTCATGGTAATTTATTAATTAGAAATTACGATCAATGAATGATACACACAGGTGAAGTAGTAGTAGTAGTAGCTAGGTATAGTGTGTGGTTTCAACTTACCGTAATGGCCTGATTTATAGACTCAATAATATACTCTTCCGGTTCTTTCATCAGCGCAAGGACAATTTTGGCAAATGAACCACCCAGCTCACCTTCAAGATCTTCGGCAAGGTCCTGTTGGAAAGTAAGGGGGAAAATGGTCATAATAAAAACGGTTGTATTTAGTTTTCGGAAAATTTTTAGCATCAGCATTTTTGGGTGTTTGTATGTATTGTGTATGTATACAAAATGCGTTATCAATAGACTCCACTCCAAGTATGTCTTGACGTTTCAGGCAGTTGAATGACACGCCTTTGTGGATAATAATACGGACACGTACAATTACTCATAAAATTTATGTCGTGGCGTAGCTACTAGCTCCTTTCACGTAAGCTTATTCAGGAACCTTTCTTCTTCTTCTTTTTTTGGGGGTTTTCGGACTCTTTCCTTCATTGGTAAATGTATAATAATGCAAATTGCGTATGCCAGAGAAAAAAAAACACAAGTTATATATAGCTGCCTACCATGCATGTAGTTGCATTTGCTTGTAAATTGCCGTAAATGTCCTATAAATGCTTGTGAACTTATACCCATCTATATGGCAAATGCATGACCTTTACCATTGTTTAAAAGCATTTTGGTATTTTCTCTCTAGTGGTTTTCATATTGAGTAAAAAACTAATTTGCCATGTCCCTTAGGAAGCATGAAAGTTTTTATTCGCCAATTTTTGCAGTCAGACATGACATGAAAGTTTAAAGGAAACAAAAAAGTGCATATTATGAAAACGCAAAAACTGAATGCTCACGTCACGTGTGGTGTGTAGTGTATTCATATTCGAACACAAAGTACTTTAAATTGTTTTTTTTCTTGGAGAAATGATGTTATATGTTATGTTATATGGTTATCTTTCCTTTTCTTCGAAAAAATAAGAAAAATGTGGGAGCCAGAAATTCTGACCCTGAAGTGAATGCATAGATACCAGGCCTATACTAATGAAACGTGAATAATTCTGTATCAAACAGCACAGTAGTGGTGGACTATAGACAAGATTATATTTTGTTCCGTCTTTTATTCTATACCACTGTCCTGTAATCACTTGCAGTCAGGCAAAGGTTTGGCTTATGAAAAGAATACTGTATTGTTCCATAGCCAGCACATGTCAGATTAATATTTCCATTCCCCAATTTTATAATGTCAAGATATACCATTTATTTCATTCACAAAATTTTCGTATAAATTCTTAGCGGACCCCCTACACTGATAGTATGCCTAATTTTCATTATTATCTAAATGCCACGAGTATATAACCCTTCTGCTTTTTAAGCCGTGTGAACAGTGAACAGAATGCAACATGCAATGCTTACTCATCATCATCATTGTGCAGGCAGACAATATGTGATGACGAGTAATTTCTCGTGTCATCAACTAGCGTATTAATTACATTTTCCCAATTAACCAACAGTATCAAAAGTAGTTAGTAGCCCAGTGTAGAGCACTATTATTATGAAAGTTCATTAGTTGGCAAACAATGCATATTTTATCTGAACAGAAACCACTGTGCTTGCTTCATCAAAGATTCAAGTATCCACTGCAATAATGGCAGACAGTGCTAAGCCAGTCAAAATGAGTGTGATGATAATGATAAGGCACCAAAGTGTTTTTACCACATTAGCGAGATTAAGACAATAATATAAAACCCTCCACATGCTACTTGAAAAAATATATATATTCTAGCATTTATTTGCTCATCAAAACAAAAATAGACAGAATGGTATTTAAACTTTATGATGATCATAAAAGCTTTTTGTCCCATGAAAATCCATAACTTTTCTAAACTCTCTGAATTATCTATAATATAAAATACCTATTTACACGTCAGCTTATCTTACAGTAGCCAATACAGCTTTTGTTTGACTATGTAAACTGTAAGCAATAAAAAAAACTTTAAATACAAATTTCTTTAAAACATTTCTCCGTCTGGTGCCTCTAAATTTAAATGCGACACTGTAAAAACGTGAAATTATATCCAAGATTGTTTAAAAACAAACTAGCATTTTCAATTCCCTTTGTACATAAGGGCATCTCATTTCAAATAATACGTGTAAAACGTTGTATGGTGAAGGTATTTTATTGCAGAGCATTGGTAAAAAATAAGTATATAGTAAATTTTTGTTGGGCGTTACAAAACCGTATTCTAACAAAATGAAAACTTTCTCTTCGCACTTTGTGCTTGTTGTCGTTTTCTAATTGTGTATGTGGCAGTACTAGGATTACATTATTTTTATTATTATACACCTACCTATACATTGTGAAAGTTATCCTAAAGAAGAAGATAAGCAGGTAGGTAAAAGCGTACATGGAATTTAGAGAAAAAATTTCCGCAATGCAATGAAAAGCGTAGTAGCAACGTAATAACAGTGATAATAATAATAACCATTTGGCACAGGTGCCCGTGCCCACACAGTTCCATTTTCAGCACCTTTTACACGTTTGTTATTATTTGGGTTGCCGTAAAAAAAGAAAGAGCCAACTATGTGCAATGTAGTGAATTTGGGAAAGTAGTTTACGCATTTTCATGGTATACATTTTTGGCAAGTTTTCTAGGTTGTATGGAGAAAAAAATATGGAAGAAAAATCATGGAAAAGAAGAGAGAAAAAACCGTCTAATGCTATATGTATGTATTTGTTTCCAAAATCATTTTTGACAATGTCCCATGGGTCAGAAAAGCTCACAGACTGTTTCTGATTAAATTGCTACTTATTTTACACTCTTTCATCTTGCCCCACTACACCTCTCTTCAGAGAGTATTTCACTTTCCCGTAATTGAAAGCAATGTAATATGACCCACAATGACATGGAGTTTAGACAGTAGCGTTAAATCTTATTCTTTCAACTTTCTCACCTTTCCATACATGGTCTTGTATTTGTCCTTGATTTCCTGCCTCTGCTCATTAGTATGGCTGGCGATGACCTCAACAACAGCATTTTCGTCTGTTCCCAAGCCTTTCATGCCTTCGTACAGTTTTTTACATGCTGCCTCCGCATCGTATTCCTCTGGGCCAGCGACAGTCCCCTAAATTGTAAATGAGCTTTTATTACATCATACACTCTTCAAGGACACTTTCCACCTTTCTCTGCTAATTCCCTGCCTTCTGGCTTAAAAGAATGTGTCATTATTAATTAATTTTTAATCGGGTGCTCCGACAATGGACTAAAAGATCACTTACCGATGTTCCAACAGTGTAAAATCCCATATTAGCACTAGTCCTTGTTAAAAATAATCCAGAATACACAGCAAGTTTATTTTTTATCAATAATTTCCACTGGAGAAGTAAACACCGCACATGTACACTCGGCGACTAAAACTGAAAGAAATCGCAATGCTATTGGTAATGACACTATCTTTTTTTGTGTAGTAATTAGGTATTCAGTTCGTTGTCGGATCGAAGAGCAGAAAGTGTGTCCTGTCTGTCTGCCTAGTACAGTGTACTAGAAAGTATGACGTGACAGAAGTTGACTTTAGTCTGGATTTGACGATTGGTAAGAGCAGAGTGGAGAGAGCGAGGAAAGCAAGCTCACAACAACACTATTCCCAGCACTGCTTTTTTCCCCGTCCAGTTGAATGGGTAGAAGAGGAAAAGAGAAGAGTTGAACGGGAAAAGGAACAAAATGCTAATGGAAAAGTCTCGGTTAAGCCTGTTTGCTTTTCGTACAGCAGCTATAAGCTCAAGGCACTATACACAACAATAAATGCACACTGCTGCTGCCGCTATGATAATATCATCATGGTTTGAAATGGCATACATGTACGTCAGCCAGTAGTAGCAGCCAGCACACTAGAGAAACGAACGATGGAGGTGTAGCTTGCACTTTCTCTCCACTCAGACAGCTTTCACCATACTTTCACCCACCAGCTTTAGATAAGTTGTTATATGAGAAAAACATCCAATTTTTTTCCCGGATTGGATTCTACTGATGATGGAAACGGAGACCGAGAGCGGTAACCTTGTCCCTTCATTTTCTCTCTACTAACCATTATAATAAAGAAAGACGAACAGCTTTTTTGCATATCTCTCCACGAAGAAAGAAAGGGAAGAAAGAGCAGTACAATATATACGAAAGGATGAGAAAAAACCGGTTGTGGCTGGTCTATATTATCATCATTTATTGTTCCAAAACTTTCTCTTGAGTGAGCAAGTGAGTTTTATACGTTTTCTGTAAGGAAACCAAAGAATATATATGCATGTTCTTCTTTTTACAAGAAAGTAACATGTATTATGCACGTTTTCGTTAGTGGAGAAATTCCAGCAGCAGCAGCATGCCACCTTCCAAATACCTTCCCCACTGACATTTTTATTTGCATTTGCTGAAAGCTGAATTATTCTCGGCAGGAGGAGGAATGGTGAAAATAGTAATAATAGTAGGAGAATGTGTCGACATATGGAGGTATATCTATTTCATCTGGTATAGCTATTCTTTAACAGGCGGTTGAGTGAGAGCTTATATATACACACATTCTCTATGCACAAAGATTCGTCATAATGTGAAAGCTGAATTACCTCCTTATTATTTCCGCAGTTTGACAAAAGGCTTCTGTGGGTGGAAGCTAAATAGTAACTAATGGTATGTACTTTCTTACCAAAGCAAATAACTTGCTGTTGTAATAATGGAACATCAATCGCAAGTTATTGCACCGTCATAAAAACAAACAAATAAATTTATATTACTCCATCTCCCATCATGGCTGTCTTTTATACTCGACATCAAAAATAGTTTTACTGTTATCTCCATGTACTGCTCATGTGTGATAATATTTAAAATATTAACTTGGGTTTTTAAAGAAACCAGCATTGGTGACTGGCATGCTTTGTGTGCACAAAAGAACTAAAAAGATATATAGGTATAACGGTAATATGAGCATTGCAAAAAATTCCTGTCATGAGAAAATTGCGGAAATTATTTTATTTCATTTGTGGGCATTCCTTTTTTGCATCATGAAAGTTAGAGTACGTTCACTTTATGACAACTGTGTGCAAACATTAAGGAGATCTGCAAGGGAAAGTGTATTTTTACCTGCACAACATTTTTTCTCAAATAAAAGAGCGAAAGTGGAACAAGTTTTGGTAAACAAGGGGCTTGATTAGAAAAGGTCATTGACTATTTTTGTATTTTTCTGAAATAGATTATCACTTGGACTTTATTAAGTTTGCTTCCTATTAATTATTTTAATGTATATTCCTCATTTTTTACTTTAAAAGGTAACTACATTTCTGGAAAGCGTATTTAGTTTTGTTGACAATTTATTTTGAATGTTATCCAAAATTCTTAGTCTTACTGTAGAATAGATTTTAATCATCGAAAACAAAAAAAAATTGTTCGCTTTACTCACTATTGTTTGCAGATGATGATGATGATATTTTCACCAATGAAAACTATGCCACCGTGTGAATGCGAATGTGACCCAAATAATTTCTTGAGATTTTTGCCTGGATCAATATTGAATCTCTCTTTCCCAATCTACCATACTGGTAGAATCTAGGTATTAGCGTAGTCGACTAAAATATATTGTAGTTTGTAGCAGAGAGTGCATGCAGGCAGACGTCAGCAAGCTGAAATAGTAGCCAGCCGTAACGACACAGATGCAGAGGATGCAGTTAGGTGGTTAAAATTTGTTGTAGGTGACTTGTACTTTTTTCCTCTGTTTTTTTTACGTCCGACCGTCTACAACGAAAAACGATTCTTACAGCATCAACCTCTATACTCTGTATATACAAGTTAACGTTCTGTAATATTATTAGAAAATTTATATTTTTGTGTGCATCGTAATTGGTATATCATTTTTTATAATTGTATTAGACCAACATGTACATACAATACATACATACGTATGTACAGAAAATATAGGTTATTATATCGGGGAAATGTTTAGAGAACTCAGTCAGAACTCAGAGCGACAGTTAAGTTTACTGATGCAAACTACATCTGCAACGCTGCAGTGTTTTGCGAGGGTCATACTGCACGAAAAACGTGCATTTAATAACAGGCATTTTGTTTTGTTAACCAAAAAAAAAACTTTCTTCTTTTTATATTCCAAATTTAGCTTCACACCACCAGGCTAGGATAGTCGTTTACATGGCAGGAGTGAAATATGGTGTGCTAAATGGGGAAAATCACATCTTGTTATGCTGTGTTTTTTGCTTTCTTTAATAAAGTCCAACGAGCTTGGCAAATAAAAAGTTTGTCTTGACAAAAATGACTTTTTTTCCATCCCATGTTATCCGAGTATGTAATAGCAAAGCTTATAGCTATTTATTATTACTACTTCAATACTGGAAGACTTTTCAGGCTTACACACAGAATAAAATCACCATGCTACTACAAGAAAATTACCAGCAAAGTCGCTCGTCTGAATTGAACCGAATCGTGCCGTATCATCATCCTCATCGTCATCATCATCATCATCTGGAGAAAAAGGAAAATTATTGTTATTATAAGATGTATATTGGATATACAGTAATGGAAATGCACGAACGTGGACGATTTTGATAAGAAACAAACTAATTTTCGATAAAGTTTCAACTACTTCAAACCCTACGTAAATGATGTAGCGAATTGGATAATGCAATAATGTACATACATATGTACATGAACATAATATAGTGAACTTAACTAAATTTAGTGCTTTGTACATGTTGTGATAGGACCAAAATATGTTTGTAAGTATTAGGACATTTACGCTTATAATTTGCTTTGATACACATGTAACAATCTATGAAAGCAATGCTATGCTATATTATTATTACATATTATACATATATTTGGAACGGTAATGATGCAATCTGTACATTTCCTTTATTGATACAAGTTACTTGGCTAGTAGAACTAAAAGTTGAGATGAATGAAATTTATTATATTATGTGATGGTGATAATGCACACTTTAAGTGTTGGCAAAGAAAGTTGCACGGCTAGAGATTTGCATACCTACTTGTTAGTATTTGTTAGCTACACACTTGCACGCAGCAGCAAATTTTCAACCTTATGGAAGCATACTATGAAAGCATCTAGTAGGAAAAAGAAGAAAGTTAAAAGGCTGTCCCCTAGCTTTCTCTCGTTCGCTCAAGTTTTCCATTTGCTGCAAGCAGATGTCTCACATGGTCTGGCCGGTTTTGGTTTGCAAGAATTCAGATAACTTGAAATGGAGCTTTGCTGGAATCTGGAAAAGCCTAAATGCAGCAAGTTGGAACTTGTCTCACTTTACACTGACAAGTGAACAAGCTATATAATGCCAATAATAGTCAGTTATACAGGGCTATTTTTGGGGTGTCAGTAGCTTCGTCTTCGTGTGCTTACTACCAGCCCAAACAAACGCATTGAGAATGGACCAGAGTTATCATCACTGTACGCTATAACCTTTCATGATGTTCATATTTGTGTTCTGCATACTTACTTTAACCTTGTGTAGAAATGGTGATGATAAGAATTACTGATTAGTGATGATAACGTCATGTTTGCTATAAAGTGACCTTAAATGTCAACGCTTAATGTTGAACGAATTGATCAAATCCTATTTATCCACGAGTTTATTCTGGATAATATGCACAAAAGTAACTAAATGTGTATTACCGAAATTGTATTAAACCATCATTATAAATATTTAAATGGTTAAATGCTTGTAATAAATAATCTGTATGTTTAGCACCAGCACGTTATAAAATGTACATTTAAAAGGAATCAGAAAAACATTTCCAACTCCTAACATTTAATAAGCAAACAGCACCAAACCATTTTCAAGTGAAATTCACTGAATACTGTGTGTAGTATGTGTAGATCTGCATAACCTGCCTTTTTTATTGAACCTCTGGATATTTTAAATCAAAACACGTACATCCGTGCATGCTACCACTACAAACTTCTACTCTTCTACCTTGACTGAAAAATTACACCATCACCATGTAATAATGAACATGCGTGTGTGTATCTAGCCTAGCCTTGGAAAATTGCAAAAGGATTACTTTGTTACGTAAACTGCATTCAATGTGTGACACTGGAAAAATTTATAAGCACACATACTTACCTTATTTTATAGAGATAAAATCTCCCAAAAACTCATCTTCAATGGCAAAGTGTAAAGAGTGACGGCTAGAATAACAAAAAATTTCTGTTCCCTTTGCACAAATAATATTCAAAGTAGACTTTATCATCATCATTCCGCTCTCGTTTTCAGGCTCTCAACATCAACCTATACAATAGTTTTATTACGTGGAAGGAGCGCGTTCTCTGTACGCTTGGTTCATACAAAAATCTAGCGCTTTTGAAGAGGGAACCTTATTCAAAAGAAGACGCTACCACTGCCACCACTGCTTGTGTGCGGAAGTATAAAAAATGACAAAGATTGCTGTTGTTGGAGGAGGAATAATTGGGCTCAGCTCTGCAATCTGCATTCAAGAGAGTTGCCCGGATTTGCAGATAACACTTATTACGGAAGCCTTAAGTCCTCATACAACCAGTGATATTGCAGCCGGAGTATGGTTGCCCTACCTTTGTGGCAATACGCCGGACAAAGATATTTAGTGAGTGGAAAAAAACTAGACAATAATGTATTTTGTAGAAAAAAAATGATGGTGGTTTTGATTTGCTATTTTAGTAGCTATTTATAGCATGAGGCATGTGAGATGAAAGTTTTTTTTTGATGTGGTTGTAATGATTGAGAGAAGCAGGTGGTCCAAAGTAACCTTTGATTTTCTCCATCAACAATGGAAAACGGAAGATGGAGGGGTAAAAGGAATTAACCTACTCCCCGTGTTTCGGCTTACATCCGAAAAAGAAGAAACAGATCCCATTTGGAAAAACATAGTTTTTGGCTTTCAAAAAATGGAGTTGGATAAACTAAAAGTTTTCAAAAATCCGAACTTCAAGTAATACAATATTTTTACTGTCGTTTTAACAAGAGTATTTGAATATATCTATCTATATGACTGGCACATACTTTTAAAACTTACCTAATACCATTGTCTATCGTCTTTACGAACAAAGCACATCAATTCCCAAGAAATTTGATCTATTTTGTTAAAAGTTCTCTAAAGCAAACATCAAAGATATGCAAATTATTTTTGCCAGCTAGACGAATCAATGAAAGTAAAGTAGGAGAGTTTATTTGAGCCAAGAGATGTAGTTATTCCATTGAGTTATGTGCAAAGAATGACAAGATTGCACTTTGTAAATTTGTTTGTTTGATAGTATTACTAACTACGTTTCCTTTCGCAGCATGATATGTAATCTAGTAAATAAATATCAGCAAAAGAGGTAGCAAATATGCCATAAAATAAAACATACAATTTGAAAAACTAGAAAGCAGCGCGATAAAAGGACTAAATTCTTTAAATTGTTTGAAGTTGTGCAAAACATCAAATGTATTTTAACTTGCTATATATACGAGTATAATTGCCCTTCAGACTTTCAAACTCAATTGAAAGAATGTAATCAGAACAAGCTCATTTTTCTCTATTTTTTTGAGAGATCGTGTCTTAGCAGACAGACACACTGCGAGCATTCGCGTACAAAAGTTCAATCTATTTTTGCTACTTAATAAACCCGAGTAATGGCTGCTCTGATGTAATAAAGATAAGCATTAGTGGCTTTCATGTTGTATCATCAGGATAATAACGGCTGTCTGTCTATAGCCATCTATTTTTATTGTCTTCTTTTTCCAGAACTGGCAACTCTTTCGTTGGTTTCACCTGCGAAGCTCCCAAACTCTTACCGCATTTTTTGCACGTTTTTAAAAGCCAAGGAGGACAAGTTGTCATGAGAAGAGTGGAGAACTTGAAAGAGCTCGGCAAGGATTTTGATATCATTGTGAACTGTACTGGATTGCAAGCGAATAAAGTTGTGCCAGATCCTTCTGTGCAACCAAAAAGGGGACAAGTGATAAGGGTAAGTACATATGTATGGAGGTATACGTTTTATTATATATTTTTTAGGCCGAAGAGACACGCCAAGCAGACTAGACGCTAGTCATAAAATAGAATATCATATTTCATATTATGCGATTATGTTGCAAAACTTGCTGAAAATTCGGAACGATTACTGTGAGTGTGTGTGTCAAGATGAATATTATGGATAGGGCAGGCAAACCTTGAGAGAACTATTGAGAAGCTGCTGTGATTTATTTGGATATGCACAATTGATAATAAAACGATGAATGGCGACAGTTTGACAATAATGAGCAAACAAAAACCTAATAATTTCAATATTGTGTATAGAAAGGAGAGGTGAATGTGACGTTCATGGTACACAGATAAGACTGATAATTTCATGCTCATATATAATGAACAAACAGTCAATATTCAGCTTCATTGTGGAGTTTTGTTTGACAATAGGAACATGTCATTTTAACAACTCGGCAAATTGCACCTCAAATTTAACAAAGGCTTTATTTCATTTGTCGACATTTCTTTCGTAGCTTTTCACTGTTCAAAAATGACATTAAAGTTAATTAATTTAGTTTTTATGGCTAGTACTGCTTTTCTAGTGTCGCATCTTTGTCAAATCTCAGAGGGTGCTTCCAAAATTAGTAGAGAAAATGGAGAGGAATTTAGTAGAATTTTGGGAGAAAAGCTGAGGGGACGACAATACGGAAATAATAGTTATAATCAAAGTAATCTCAGCGAAGCACTACTACTCCAGTCAGCAAGTCAAAAGCGTCGTTCTACCAAGCAAGCTTGGGAGGGTGACATTGGCTTTTGGAACGTTACAACACCAGCAAATAAACGGACATGCATACTTTTTCAAGCCGCCATTCAATTTGACATCCACTATTTCCAAACGGATGGGAAACGGTACATTGCAAGAATAGATTTGCCATCATCTGCGGACGCAACCGGAGACTGTGAGGAAAGAAGTCAGTTCATAAATGTGACTTGGCCCATTCTCCTTCCAAACTTGACAATAGCTCACGGATCAGTTTGGATCTTCTTTGTCAATTACTTCTACCAAAGTAATAGCGCGCCGGTGGTAACAATACAAGCTCCAACTGCGAATAGGTTTGCTGTTTCCCACATTCGTATAACCTATCCAGCTGCCAATCTGCCAGATGCAAGAAATCCGGATGAGATGCTTTTTGTGGAGAATAAAAGCCTGGACAACTTTAGCACACCAATAGAAAACTCGTACCGGTGTGAATTCCAGGAATTAAAATCCTCCGATTTTGCTATAAGATTTTCCGAATTTCAGTATCAAGCTTTCATGCGAGTTGTGCCCGAGTTGGCCAAGTTTTTCAAACCAATCTTTTGTTCGTCAAGTGAAAAAGAAAACTCCCCGTCAGCTTCTACGAAGGATATTTTTATTGGAGTTGCGGTGGCGGGAGCCTTGCTGTGCATTTTTGTCTTTTTATATTGGCACAAACGGCGGTCAAGTGATGATGATGTTGACGATTATGATGACTGAGTAATAGTAACAAACAACACAAAAACTTTGCTGAACAATTTTTTCTAACGATTTAGTATAATTGTATAAATTAGGTAGTTTTTATATGACCATAAGTTTACAATTGGCAACTCTACCTACACGGTACAGAATTTAAGGACATAATTTGGAGAAATCACCAGTACGGAAATGGACGAAGTAGTTTAGTTTAGAAAGTGCAGCAATGTTTCCATTTCTTTGTTTTAATCTGCATTGTGATTTGTTATTGTGTTCATTAGACTTTTTTCCTTGAACTGGATTCTTTTAGGTTATTGCTCCTCAAGTCAAACATGTTATTTTGGTAGAAGATGATGACGGAAATTACATTATTCCAAAGTAAGTAATTTATGTACACATTTTTTGCATTTTACATTTAAGGGGATGATTTCATAAAACAATAAATTAAAATGGGAGTAATGGTATTCTGACTGTAAGTGGAGCCAGGAGTTTGTAACAAACAAACTACTTTAAGATGAAATTCCCATTGTCCCAGCTTATTGTCCATATATGTAATATGCAATGTTGTCATATTATTAACGTAGTTTGCTTTTCTTTTCCTTTAAATACAATGTAGTATAATGCAGCAGCAGTAGTAGTGTTCTTGCTTTCGGACAGGGTTGTTTGCATTGTTTTATTATGTCCTCATAAATTTATATTACCACTATTCCAGTCAAGACACGGTCGTTCTAGGCGGAACTCATCAAGAGGGTGACTGGAATGTAGAACCGTATCCGGAAGACACAGAATTTATTAAAACTGGATGCTTCCATTTGGTTCCTAGCTTGAAGGTAAGATAGTAAAGATTCATTATATGGTAGAAGCACTGTTGTTGTGTTCTCTCTACGTAAACTTTTTTTAGTTTTTTTAACTTTTTTGCATGGACTATGTAGTTACTATATACATATGTATATATATACCTACGTATGTATGCATCTTAATTTTTAAAAACAAGACGTTCTCAATACCTCCTGGAAACTTTTGCTGAACATGAAATGTTGTATAGTTTTGTCATCTTGTACTAAATTCATAAAAAAATGGTGCGTTTGTTTTAACATTTTTCAAAGTTGTTTTCGATATCAGTTCACTAAACCCTAAATATATCAAAAATTGGCTGAAAAATTCTGGCTGTCTTTGAATCTTTTTTTCATGGGCTTGGTGAAACTTTACGTGATGGAGAAACAATAAAGCAAAACAAGATGATATTATCTAAACCATGTTTCCGTGTAAAAAATGCACACTTTAAATATATATAACAGACGCTTGTGGTTTACTCAAAAGAAGTTGCAATGCGGTGTCTATACTATTATGAATCTGGAACAAGCGGAAATGACTATAATGGATGTTACGGAATATTTTATAGCACGCCCCAGTCCACAAAGAAGTAGTAGGCTTACGTCCTGGTAGACCACGGGTGCGCTTAGAAATGGAGAAAATTGGAGTTTCCTCTAACGGAGCAAGACCATTTACTGTAAGTGATTTCTAGATGCTTACCTATCTATCACGTTAGCTGAATGTGTGGGGTAAGAAGATATAACAAGAAAATAGTTGCATTTTTTTGTCTGTCTGCCTGCCTGCACTACAGCAACAACATTGCCAACACGATATTAGATGCCAACTGAAATAACGTATTGAAATTCATTTTCTAAATCGTTTTCTCACCCCGCACCTGACCTCACCTTATGTTTATTTTCAGCAGTATAATAGTCTGGTTGGTGGTGGTATGGTGTTGGTGTGTATGTGTGCAAAGATTAGAGGTTTTACCAGCCGAGACACACACAAAATGTTGCCTCGTCTTTTCATGTATTTTGCACGTGTGAAATGAAAACCGCGCTTGAGTTAGTATGTCTCTTGTTTCCTTCGCTTTTGCTCAAATTGGCAAATTCCTTTCTATCTCGGTTGACCTTGTTCCCAGATCTAAATCTTCTTAACCTCTAGCCCGTACACACAGCTAGCTGCTAAAAGAGTATAACGGCAATTTTACTGCTTGGTTGGTATATAAGTGTCCGTACGTACAAAGTACATGCATACCACCAGCAGCAGCATACCCTCTTGTCCTTGAATGCTTGAATTGAGTGTATCCCATTGAATTGTTTGTTGCTCTGCTATTTATTGATAAGAAGAAGAAGAAGAAGCAGCAAGCTTTGCGCTGCGAATTGATAGAAATCTTCACTAGGTATTTGTAATGTGTGGAATGTATCGAGTCTGAAAATTGCGTTTTGCGGGATTTTATAAAACGACAAATGCGCTGCTTGTGTTTAGAGCTTACAGTGTGTAAATTTCCAAGTATTTTCAATTTTCTTTCGGTTTACCTTCTTTAAACAATTTCATACAACATTATAAGACTCAGGGAGAGGGAAGGGGAAGATGCTGCAAAATTTGCCGCAAACAGGGAACAGTAGAAAAACCTCATGTTTATTTCCATTTTCAAAATCCTAAATAGCAGCGTAGTATTGAAGTATGCCTACACACACTCCTTCCATTAACAACCTTCGCCGTTATCACCACCAAGAAAGAACAATGATAGAAATACGTTGAGAATCCTTCTCTGTCATTTTATTGGCAAAGAAATAATGCTGAACAATAGTGATGTCTTTTTCAGTTTTAATAACAGTAATTGTTTTCTTTTGTTCACAAACTTATTTCTTTACAAAACAGATACATGAATTGCTGCTGCTGCTTCTGCAACAGCATTATCGTACTGGCTATATGGTTGTCATTTTTTGCCTTGTTTCTAGATACGAGTTGGTGAAAAAAGACTAACTACGTGTGGTTTTAAAGTTTTTAGCATTTATAGAACGACATCCTGCTTTGCATCTCTCATATTATCCTTATTTTCTATTTCACGGCATGTATACTTAAATGGATGCTTATGCTTTTACAAAAAAATTATGAATGCCTAGTGCTTTTGAGCATACTCGGGCAGCAGGCCACCCCAACGGCATATTGTTATTCTCTAGCTACCTACACCATGTCAGACATTTTACTCTCTACAGAAAACTCTCATTTATCCGTTTATACTCAACAAGGATTGTTTTTCTTTTGAGAAATAAAACTCTGCGCGCAATATTAAGAAGAAGAAGAGCCGTGTGCCTTCCCTGAGAATAATGAGTTTTTAGTACACTTGACATTAATATGCGGAACAAAAACTAACAAAGTAGTTTTTCTTCTCTCTTTTTCATCTTTATTCTTTTGAATTTCG